>CBVK0102666315.1:0-13191 GCA_900067695.1 Picea abies | reverse complement strand
GCATACCTGCCCCCCCTGGGACCCCCCTAGGAAAGCGCCCAGCGCACACGGCAGAGCTCTAGGTGAAGGGATTGTCAGACGCAGTTGTCGTATCTAACGCACCCACACACACATGCAAAGAATATAACACATACCCAACACAAGATTGTGGAAGTCACTCTTCCTGTTACTCTAAGCAATACAAAAAGTGTATATGCATGTTCATACACTGCCAATTCAAGCACTGAAGCATGCTGAGGTTTTATTTTCTGCAATGTCAAGAAGTTATGTTCTTGGCAGTTTTTCTAATTCTGTCCTTGTTCTAAGCACAAGCAAAATCTGTCCATTTTATGTGCATTTTATTTTTAGTCAAATGTAACCACAACTCAAGTTATATATAAAAGGCATTTCACTTAATCTTCAGCTGGAAGCATCACATTTACTAAACTTATGCACTACTATAGAGATTAACTGCATTGACATATTAGGTCTTGGTGTTCTGTAATGTTGTAAGCACTGAATGTATCCCAGCTTTAGTTTCAAATTGCATTAAGATATACAAATTCATAATCTCACTTGAAACAAAAACAATTGTGTCCAGCATTGCATGTTTTACTGTTTACAGCGTATGCAGTTACACTGCATCAACATATGGTTACTATTAGCATATTACATATTTGTTATTTTGTTTCTTATTTGAAAGGATCATCGACATTGTCCTAAAGCTATGTAAACATAAATGATCTAACTGTCATATTCCAGAGACTATCTTAACCTTTGTACACCTGAACCTTATGAATCGTTACTAATAGTTGCACTCTCACATTGTATGTATGTTTTTAATTTTAAGTTATTGATAACTGTGTGACCTGAATTATGGTTCTGTCACTGTTCAGTTTGTTTATCTCAGGGATAATAAGTTGTCATCATTGGTTGGCATTGAGATTCTGAAGAAGGTGAAGGTGAGTAACTCCAAACAAAACCAATCTTGCTGTGTATGTTCTTTAATAACTTGAAGCGGGCTTGCATGGGTTTAGCCTGTTCCGTTTTCGAGACAGGGGGTGTAGAAAAACTGATTATGCATATGAGAGGAATCTCTGTGCAGAAGGAGTTATAATGCAGAAAGGAAGGTGATGAGTGTGAATATTACAGTGGACTGTGAAGTTTTTGGTGATTTCTGTTGGGGATAATATATCATCTTACTGCAAGGCAATCTTATATTATTGTAATACCACCAGTGTTATATGTTTTCTTCACTCATAGGTTTTGGATCTCAGCTTTAACGAGTTTAAAGGATCTGGTTTTGAGCCACTAGAAAATTGCAAAGGTCTTCAGGTTTGTCACTCTTCCAATAAACTTTAATTTTTTGACATGTCCCAGCCATGGAAGTCTTGTCTCCTTTCATCTTAACCTGTTGTATTGTTTACTGTGCAGCAATTGTATTTAGCAGGCAATCAGATTACATCACTCACTGGGATTCCTGAACTTCCGAATTTAGAGGTATTTAGGTTGTTGCCAAATATTTTTCCTTGGATGCAAAGCAAACTAGTTTTCTGTGCCTACAAGAGGGTTTCCAGTCTCATGATTCTTACCATTTTTGGATTTGAATGTTTACTCTAAATTGTAATACTGCCTAATTTTTCTTGTACTGTCTTGCAAACCATCTTTTTTTTCTTGTTTGTTTTTTCAGTTTCTTTCAGTTGCTCAGAACAAGTTAAAATCTCTTGCAATGGCAACTCAGCCTCGGCTTCAGGTGTGCCTTTGTTTATCTTTGAAATTCTTTTTATTTTTGACTTCTATTGAGGTTTAATAAATGCCGTCTTTCCTGTCACAAGTTTAAAACTTGAGCGTTTGGTTTAATATAAGGCACCCTTTTCTGTTTAAACCATGCAATTTGCCGTTGTTGTCAAAGGTCTTGGCAGCAAGCAAAAATAAAATATCAACTTTGAAGGGTTTTCCACATTTGCCAGTGCTTGAGGTTAGTTGCCTTACCTATGCTGCTAATCTATAGTTTTTTTTTCTCTGTAACCATTCCTGGTTACATTCCTCTATACTTACATTAGTGCTAGCATTTCAAGGTGAATGCTTCTCTGCTTAGTTCTGACAGTTCTATTCAGCTTTGTTACGTTATTAGCAACTCTCATGGGCATCTGAGAGAGTTTATCAAATGGCCATTCTAATATTGCAGCATCTGCGGTTGGAGGAGAATCCTATTTTGGAGATGCCTCACTTGGAAGCAGTGGCTATCTTGTTGGTTGGACCAACACTTAAGAAGTTCAATGACCGAGGTAATGGAGATTTGAATCCTTTATATGGGCTGTTTAATAAAACCAGTAAATACTTTCGTAAGAAAAAGAATTCACAAATTCAGCAGACTTCATGCCTCATGCTTTAAACAGCTTCTTTTCTCTCTTTTATTCACTCTTATCTACATATTTTCTTAACTATGTTGCCATTATTTTTATTTATCTGTTTCTCTTTGACATGGTACTGTGTCTTTGACATGGTACTGTGTCAAGAGGAGCTATTTATTTTTATTTGGGGATTTATTTTTGCAACCATTATTACTCTATCTGTACACTTTTAATAGAAGTATTGTTTCTGTCTAAAGTAAGCATTTTATGTAGATCTCTCCATTGAAGAGCAGAAGCTTGCAAAGTGTTATCCTGCTCACACAGCTTTATGCATCAGAGATGGCTGGGACTTCTGTGGTCCTGAAGATGCTGCTGGTGAGGGTTCTTCTCATCATTTCCTTTGATTTTTTGTATGCATACCTATTTATGTCATTTATCATATTTTTCCACTCATGATTTTAAATGCTTAATTAGTTGATTACATACTTTCTATCAAAGTTTATACTCAAGATCCAGTGGTAAAATAATAAATTCATAAAAAAGCAGAGGTAATAAGTTGATTGACAGAGAGTAACAACTGACCAGCTTATTGTTTTGTTGGAGTAATGCTGTGTCACCTAGAGGTCGTTGACTTTCTCCTAAGAAATGTATTTTGCTTTTTCTTTCATTTAATTTTTATCCAGGTTAGCTGCATCATTTGTGTTAACCTTTGCTAATTTTACATCAGTTTGCTAAGTCTAAGGGGAAAAAATCAGTAATAAGGAAAGCTTTCTAAATGGTTCATAGATATTTCAGCTTTAAGAATGCAGAATTCAATCTAAGGTTACAAAATTTGTAAATTTTTTCCTGAAAAACTGAGTCATATTATATATATTAGACACGAAAGACAATGGTACAACATTAGGGGCTACACAGCTTTACTTCCCCTTTCCACCCCAGGAAAGGATAGCAAACATATTTGTTGCAAAATTTAGATCTTTAGTCCCAAAATAGCTGCATTTTTGTGTTTATCTGGAAAACAGCATGCATCTGCGAAATACCTTCTTTAACATTTTGAACACCAACTTCTACTGCAGAAATCTATGGTTATCTCATAACATCTTAAAATATGAGGTGAAGAGAATAAATTGCTTGTATAATGAAGGTTATCATGCGAAGCTGTTCCTGCCTGTAAAACAACTTTTTCTAGCTACATAATAGCCGTGTAGCTTTAGAAAATAAGTTTGCATCCTGAAAAAATGTTCCTTCTGTTTTAGAAGCATGTTTATGTTGTTATTTATGTTCTCACGAGTCTAGTGAATATTAGCTTTTGCAGCTAAACTTAGGTAGTGCTGTCTGAGCCTTGCATGATTGTGGTTTTGGTAAACTTATGCAATTTCACAAACAATGTTGCAATGATTTGTAAAAGAGGCAATTATTTGTTCTTTTGCTTCAATTTTTTCTAAACTGGTCCCATTTTTAATGCCCGTTCCCACTCTTTTCCTGCTGTTTAGGAAAATAAGTATGTTTTGGTTTGCATATTAGGATTTAGTAGCATGAAATAGAACATGATTGCCTTGAGAATGATAAAACCTCAATGAATAACAGCCCACTTCGAGGGGGAAACCTCCTTTTACAATATATTCAATGCAATGCTGTAAATGTTATCTCGGGTAAAGTATCGGCGAGGGTCTGGAATGTAATTTCTCGGTGACATTGACGGAAAATATCAGAATATCTCGGAAAATGTCGCAAGACCTAAAAAAAAAACAAAAATACTCATTTTCTTTTTCAATTTTTTAAACATCTAAAGCAACAACAACATCAAATAGACACATGGTCACATATTGTTACTAAACTGAAAATTCTGAAACATGTTCTTGATAGAATGATACACAATCACATCAAATGATCAAAATAAATGTATCTCATGAGATGATTCATCGTGAGGCATCTAGATACTAAATAGTACATACTACATAATAAAATGAAAATGATAGATCATAGGAATCCAAATCATCATCGATTCCGTCTAACCCTTTTACGGGTAAAGGGCACCACTCTTCCTCTGGAAGCAATAGGTGGTCACGGAGGTACTCGGGATGAGCTTGGAGTGGAAGCTCCACCTGCTCTAGATGGTTCAACTGAGATGGAAGGTGATGTGGACGAGGTCCCAACAGATCCAAGTTCAACTACAAGTCTGACTCTCTGTGGAGGTGGTGGCGGCATTGGCTGCACCAGAAGATGAATCTCCTCCTCAATCTCTGTATCCACTGGAAGTGGAACATCCTCCTCCTCCTCCGTTATCACCTCCTTCCCCAAATCATCTGCATGCTCTTCCTCCTCCAACCACTCGGGTGCCTCCTCCATCTCCACCCTCCATTGACTAGTGGTGTCATTGTCATCCAATGAAATGGCCTTTATGTCAGGTTCTTTGTCAAGTTGCTTCACCCACAGCCTTGGATTGTAGTAGACATATACTAAGTCATTAAGGCGTTGGGTATCTAACCTGTATGAACATTGAGGCACATTGCAAACCCTAGCCTAAGTCTAGAAAAACAAATAAATGAAAGAAAAACGTTTTATACATACCTGAAAATCTTTATGGTTTGAATCCCTAGTCCATGATCTCTTCGCTAATGACAATAAGATCCTTGGATTTCTCCTTTTTGGATAGATGCACATCTCTCACACCTCTCTCACACTTTTGCAACCAAACAATAAAAATAAAAGATCCCACATGTGGCCTTAAAACCCAAATCCGATGCACTTTTCCATGAATTAAAGCAGTGAGACGACATATTCCTTTAACTCACGATATTTTCCTAATATATCGCGATATATTGAATGTGTCCCGACACATTCAATATATCGGATTTGTCGCGATAAATTCAATATGATGTATTGGCGTGCGGTTTATCTTGGTGATAAATCTGATATATCGACGATATTTACAACATTGATTCATAGAGATGAGATATGATGAGATAAGATGATCCTAAGACTAGGTCTCCTTGGTATATATATATATATATATATAGGAGACAAAGAGTACAATTATAATGTAAGGGTGCAACGAAGGGTTCTAGCCTACATATAAATATAACACTAGAAATGTAATAATTCAATATCTAGGGCTTAATAAGGGGTTTTATACATAACATGGGGCTTTGTCTAGGGCTTGACATGGAGTTGTGTGCATTGGAAAAATATCAATTTCATTGAAATGCAATTGAAGACATAGCTAAGTGGGTGTAGTCTTTGGTTAAGATGATTCCAACAAAGAACTTGTTCCTTGCCTTCTAATGCATATGATAGATAGTTCATTATGCTTGCATCATCCTAGTGGATGATGCCAAAATCAATAGTGTCAGGGGGGAACAGACACTGAAGAAAGACATCATGCGGGAACAAGCACTGAATGATGACATCATGGGGGAACAATGGCTTTCTCATGCAAAGAGCCTTTATGAAAATCTTGCTGGGATAAAAAGCCCATTGTAAGTTATTATAGAGGAAATATTATTCATAGAGGTCGATGTGCAATAAGGCTTCAAGAGGTTGACATTGGATAAAGCGAAGGACAATGATGGACTCTAGGCAGAGCACTTGAAATGGGGACAAGAATTCCTTAGCCAACTTATTGCAATATACTCAACAAAAGGGTTATTGTCCATGGAAGTTTTAGATAGAAGGACAACAAGACTTATTTTACCCATTTTTAAAGCAGGAGAAAAAATGAATCAGGATATTATATAACCATTATTATCAACCCAATATTTGCCAAGCCTATTGGGGATCATAGAAATAAATATTAGCAAGTAGGTGGAAGAGAAAGATAAAAGAACCAAAGGCCAAGCCAGATTTATACCATAACACTCCATCATAAATCATTGCCTCAAACTAGGGAACTTGATGAAGAAAATATGGGACACTAAAGAGGAAGAGCTCTAGTGTTGTTTTGTGGACTCCAAAAAGACTTCGTATTTACAAGAATTGTGGGATAAGCTAGTGGAAATGAGATTCATGAGCTTTGTATTTAGAACCAAGGAAAGGTTATTGAGAAGCTTTGAGAATGATGCGAGGGTGGAGCGTGGTTGTCATCTTTCCTAATTTGAGCTCTACATCGACAAGTTAGAAGAACGGATAAATGGAAAGGGAGGTGGGGGGATAAATATGACATGAATATAATAAATGTTTTGGAGTATCCCAATGATGTAATCTTGACAACTGGAACATTACACAGCTTACAAGATCACTTACTATCATTGGAAAAATTGCGAGTGGAAGCGACATGGGCAAGATTAAGGTGGCATAATTTTCACTAAAAAGAAAACCCAAGCAAAGCCAAATCAACTTCAGAAATGAGTAGCTAGAGATAACACAAAACAAATAATACTTAGAGCTAGAGTTCAAATGAGAAGTCAACTTGAGACACGTGCAGAAGGAAGATACTTGAAAGAGTATGGAGGGCTATCTTCCCACTTTAGAATAGATGCAAGGTAGTGGAGGATTGAGAGTGGGGCATGAGGTGCTCCTTTTGGGCTTTCGTAAAACTGGTACATTTATACAAGTGTGAGACATGGGGGACTAGTACGCATAGAAATAGATGGAATCAGATTGAGAGGTTGCATATATTCTTGACAACATGCTTGCTTGGTGTAAAGATAAGCGCTCCATATGACATACTTTTGGTAGAAATATGTTTATACCCAATTGAACTTGAGGTAGTATGGGAGCTCATATTTTATAGGCCAAGAGTAGCAATCATGGACAATGAAAGAATGGCAATAAGATCCATTAGAAAGACGTAAGAGGAAAAACACATGAGGCCTATAATGGAAGAAATGGTTTAGCAATTGGGACATATTAGAAGAAAGTCGCCTAATTGATAGAAGCAATTGAAAATTTATTTGTAAGTGTGTTATTGTTATGAATAATGGACAAAAAACCCCAGGGGGAAGCAATCATAAAGGACTCCAAACCAGAGTGAGAAATTAGAATCCAAGACTACTTGAAGCTTAGCATCACACGAAGAGAAACATGTTTTGGCCCAGATAAGAACCAACTCACATAGATTGATATTTGAAGCAGGAAGATGGGAAGAATCCTAGGAAGAATTGGAAAAGAGGACATGTTGGGTGTATGGAAAAGGAGAGGTGGAGAGTGAACAACATTTTCTATTGCATTGTGAGACATACAACCACAATAGGAGGGGAGCAAAATCAACAATTGGGAGATGACTTTTCAAGAAGGTCATGTAGAGGACATAACCAAGCAAGCCTCAAGAATGATGTGCATGAGAGACAAGTTATTGAAAGCTATTGTACCTTACTTTACTATGGAGAAGGGAAGGCCAAATCTAGACAAGTAATACAAAACTTCTTTGTACCACACTTTGGATCTTGCCTTCTTTCTTTATTCCCTTCTTTCATTTGTATGATGAAATGTTGAATTGGATGTAAGCCTTTCCATCCCATAGGTTTCTTGGCCTCATGGACGTTTTACTAAGATTTAGATTCAAGTTCAGTGTAGCCCAATGTTATAGCTTTATGTTCATTTCCCTCCTTCATCCTTTCCATGTAAATCTATTATCCATTTTGCATAGTTTTAATCTCTACCTTGGTCACCATCTTCCTTTCTACATGCACCCTTTAAATTAGTTAGTTTATCCTTGTAGACAATTTTTCATGAAACTTTTTCTTGCTCAATAAGAGATTCTATTTTGTTACAAAAATAGGGCACATAGAGTGCAAATTTCTAACATAAACAAGGCTTGCTAGCCCTGCTTTGGCCATAGACTGTTTCCAAGGATCTTGACTGGAGTTGATACTTTACATACAAATTGACTTTTCGACTTTTCGAGGTAACTTGTTTGGTTATCTTAGGCTTTTAGTAGTTCTTCAATTATAATTGGCTTGTTGTAGTCTTTGCCACAAGTTTGTCAAGGTATCTTGTTCTTTTGTTTGCCCTCCTTGGCTAATTGCTTCTATAGACGTAATTGTTCTGTCAAGTTCTTTTAAGTTCTACTAAACTCAAAGTCTAAGTCGATTCTCAAGTTTGGCTTCTTTGAATGAGGAAAGCAAGTTGAATTGGCTCTATTTTGAGTTTGACCTAGCCTTTGGTCATACTTGCGAATTTTACCTGTGTTATGTATGATTTGAACTCTCAAGTCAAGCATGAGTTAAATTATTAAACTTGGTTGTTTGTCTGAAAGACAAGAAAAACACTCATTTTTCTTGTTTTTTTGACTTAGTTTTATAGGTAAACAACTATCACTTGTCAACTATGCAGAATCCATGGCATCTTGTAGAATGTACTATAATTTATGTACTTTGAAATGAGTCATTATTGAAAATTTGCATTATATGGACTTTGTAATTTTTTTTGGACTAGCTTCATTTTATCACGATGAGGCTAACACGCCTACATTTAGTATTAGAGGGGAACCATTAGCACCATTCAATTTGGTTGCCTTTCGATTAGAAGCTGCATGTGAGAGGTATTTATTATGCCAAAGTATCGCCTAGGACTTGCACTGAGGGCCAATTGTTGTTGTGTGTGCTAGTGCACATCCACAAGTGCGAGCACAAACATACAGATGCAACTTGGTAGGAATTGAACCTTCTTTCATCAACTTGATAAGCCTCCTTTGATGGCATTGTAAACTTTCACATTAATGATTTTGTTTTTTTTGAATTTTAGTGTATTTTATATTTTTCAAAGTTTTGAGTCAATACCCAAATTTTTCTAGAGTTTGAGTCAACTCTTACTCCTCGTCCTTGTCAAGTCGTTCTTTGAGTTGAGAGTAATAGCTTTGCTACCAAGACATATGCCAACACGTTCATACTCTTGATCTTCATCCACGTGTACCCCCAACCCCATCAAATCACAATTTATAATAGATATCTTGTTTGATCTCTACTGCTATAACAAAAATATTTTCCTTTGTCTCAAAATGAAAAGGATCTTGAAATTTTGCTCCTCTATGTTTCTCATTGGTTGCTCTTCCTGCTTCCACATGTAGCCTGTAAAAGTGGTTTGGCTCCAAGCTAGATCCTAACAGTCCATCAACAATTCCTTGTTGCTTGATGTCCTGTAGGATTGATGGTCTTGCAACTCTACGTCTCTCTAGTCTTTCCTTGGCCTACTTATCCCAAACCTTAAGCTTTCACGTCAATGTGTAGTGCTTTCTTCCTACATTCTACCTCCAGTAAGCTTCCTTTTGGAGAGAAGTTTGATTAAAATGTTTCTTCTACACCAACCACCTTTTCTCTCCTGGCCTACCCTTCTCCCTCTCCCTCTCCTTCTCCCTCCCTGAATTGGACCAGTTTTAACCCTAAACAACCTTGATAGAATTGAAAGATTTGATATTCTCCCTGAGATGCCACCCTTTCTTTCATTAGTAATGAGGACAATGATTGTAGATCTCCCTTACAATCTTTCAAAATGATGGGCTAATAAATCATGATTATTTGGAGTGTGTTGGTAGCTTGGCTCAACCAACCACTAAGAATTAAACTTACAAGGCTTTTAAAACAACATCAATCTAAAAAGTGAAATAATGTATAAATTGAAAAACTTGATAAGATTCATGCAAGAGAGGCTTGATTCCATTAAGGTGTAAAGAGGTCATGGAGCTTATATTGCTAGTTCCTCTCCTCTTGGAGAGCAGAGGGAAACCCAATCTACTGAGTCCATTCCTCCTTAATTGCTAGATTGATCAGGAGGTCTGCCACCTTTTGTTTGCAGATTTCTGTATAGGCTGGAAGTTGATCTCTTCAAAGTTAGTGATAGCTTCATCCACCCAAGAAAAGATCCCAAGAGGGATTGATATTTTTGTTCCTTAAAAGATCAAGTTTAGAATTCCATTCAAAGATTATCCTTTTGGAATCCCATGTTCATACACATCATGACCCACCACTTAAACTCTCCATTACTGCTTGATTGTTACTCTTCATACAAATTTTTTTGTGTATATAGTAGGAAAGATGCAAGCATAGCTATCCTATGTCGCACCTTGATCTCCTACCTTATTGGATTTCACTTGGCACTGTTGCCGCCTTTATAGACACCTATATGACGTGGAAGAAATCTTCAATCCACTTGGTGTGTCCTTGGGGGCAAGTCTCGAGTCAAGGTGTTGTCACACGATCCTCGACTCCTCCATCTAGGCCAACTCCTAGCGAAGCCAAGGGGGGTAGTCCCTAACAAAATACTATGGCTTAAGCTAATATAATAAAAGAGTAATTCTAGGAGTTTTATTGCAAGTAAAGACAAGTATATCAAAGCAAAGCTTACACTAGCAGTATATGATACTCATTTGTTCATTCATAAGATAAAAGCTTGATGTAAAGAGATATTCAATACATGAAATACTTGCATAAAATGTGATAATGATACAAATTATTTGCAAGTAATAAACCACAAGCTTATTAGACAATCACAAATATAATGAATGAAAGTAAACTCTTGCACATATGAAATTGTAGCGAAGATACGTGTAAATAATGAGATCAGTGCCTTAATGAGATTGTGGGCTGCTGAATGAAATGCGTGCTTTGTGATATTGCCTTTGAAAGTTTTAAAGTAAGTTAGTGGGACATGATTATTATTGAATGGAAATAAAACTAATCTAAATGTGACCTCCAAGAGGATATTTCTTAGGATGGAGGTTGAGCTTGCCGAATATCCAACAGGGAGAATATCCCTATGATTTTGCACACAAGCTCAAGAAAATGTGGGAGATTTGAGAAGGAGAACCTAGATCTCAAAGTTCCCACCATATTTCTTACACAAGTTCTCTTACGTTTCCATACCAAAAATAATTCCTAAAGATTGTCCTAGTTAATCTAATCCGCACTGACCAACCCAGTGTGTTTGAAACTTACTCCTAGAAGGTCGAGGCAAGCTCGCAACTAGAAGGGTCAGGAACAGGGACCGAGAGCTGAGGGGAAGGTTTATTTCAAACCGAAAGTAAAATACTGAAAAGTAAATGTTTTCTAAGTAAGCTACTGTCCACACTGTCTAGCCTCTTGCGAGGAGCAAAGGGGACAACGTTATTTGCCAAATTGAAATCTAACTAAAGTTGTAGTGCTTTGTGATGAATTATAATATTAATTTTAGCTTATACTTAGATGTGAAAATTGAATCTAAGCTAAAATTGCAAGAATTTAGACAATCACTAAAACATCATTCCCCCTTAGGGGGATGAAGAGTGGGATCTTGAAGCCTTTCTAATTTTATTAATTAAATTACAAAAATATTTTTAGGGATGAATTGTAACCATTAATTAGGGGGGTCACAAGTGTTTACAAAGTTTACATTGAGTTTATTGATCAAGCGGGTGCTCCCGGGGGTCCTGAAAAGTCCAAATCCTCCTAAAACGAACATAGGTTCCCCTTGTCTGTTCGAAAATCTGCACAAAAAAACAAACAAAAAATGGAAAAAATATTCCCAAAAACACTTTGGAAGTGTCTTGTACTTGTGTCAGTAAAACCCAAAAAATTCTAAGTAAAATGCTAAAGAAAAAGTACAAAAAGGAACTAAGGAAAACAAGCTAGAAATCTTGCCTCCTTAGGGTCTTTGATTGCTGTTATAAAACAGAAAATTAAAGGCACTTAGATTTTCCAAACATTCAAAGAAATCTCTTCAAAAGGACTACTTTTTAACCTTTAAAAATTTAGAAGAAAACTTGTTAAAAGGAGACCTTTTGCTATGCTAGATATAAACTTTAGATAAAACTTGAAAGTATAAAATTAGATCTAACTTAAGCTATGCATGCAAAGTAGGATAGAAAAGATTTAGATTTAAGTTTTAGATCCCAACATTTGCATGCAATGAAGTAACCAAAAGGAAAGTAGAATTGCTTTGAGAAAGAGAAAAAGAATAGCTTGTAAGCCTTGGAATCCTTGGGCAATGGAGTCTTCTCGATAGAACACAAAGGGACTATGTCTTTTATGAATCTTGAAGTGTGAGGAAGATGCAATCTAACTCAACCTCCTCTTCAAGTATGAGAACCTGTAAGCTTCAAACACTTGCAACAAAATGTTAAATAGTAGTGCTTCCTACATATGAAATCTAGATAGCATGTAATTAAGCTAAATTAACATGCAAATCTTTAACCACATATGTGAAGAAATGACAAGATTCAAGAATGCAAACTAGCTTTCTTGATATTCAAAGGAAGACAAAAGATCTAAAAAGACAAGCTAGTTTAGTAGATCCATTCTACATTAACAATTGAAAGCAAACAATCAAAACAGCATCACCTCATAAATTGGGCACATTGACAATTAGCATCCACGCATTGAGAGCATTACACCAATCTAGCCTCCAAAGCCTTTTATTCCAAATGAAAAGATGATACAATAGTGTTACAACCTCAAGCCTTCTCCCAAGCTCCAACTAGTCTACAATGGAGAGGTCAACTTTCTTATATAGCATGAGAGAGTGATGTTTCCCAAGTAGGAGGGCGAGTTATCTCCAAGGAAAAGCGTGATGTTTCCTCATCACAAGGGTGAGTCATCTTAAGCATGAAAGCGTGATGTTTCTAAAGCATGGAAGAGATGTTTCCTTCCCCAAACGTGAAAGGAAATGTTTCCCATTTAGAAGGGCGACTCAACTCAAGGATGAGGAAGATGTTCCCAAAGAGAAAAAGTGTGACCAAATAAGAAAGTGCCCCTTTCCTTCTTGGATGTCCAACTCATGACAAATATCTTCCAAGTAAGTCGCTTTCCACTTGAGACGACTTGCCGCCACTTGAGTAGACTATAGAGACAAGGAAAATATGTCCCATGTTTCCTTGATTTAAGGATTGCTGATTTTTTCTTTTATTTGTCTTTTATGACCCTTTTTGTGAGTAAAATTAATTTTAAGT
>CBVK0102666292.1:0-20397 GCA_900067695.1 Picea abies | reverse complement strand
CTTAGGTTTTTTTTTTTTTTTTTAATAAAAGGAGGGTGGATGTATAAGTAAAAATTCAAATTTTGCACATTAGGATGTGATGATGATGGGAAAGTAGGATAACCTTTATCTATGCATTTGGGTTAAAATCTTTTGATGAAAAAGTTTAGAATCTTTGAATCCATTTTAAAATACTTGAAGAAAAAGTTCTATTAGATATCATTTTCTAAATAGATTTATATTAATATATATTTGTTTAAATAACGTTATACTTAAAAAAAAGTTAAAAGATTTAAAATGTTAATTTTTTTTAAATTAAAATTTTATTTTTTTTTATGTTTTAATTAGTTTTACATAAAAATGTGGCATATATAAAATTCTCTCTTACTGGATATTGTAAGAACATCATAGCATCTTTAACAATGAATTAGTTAGCTTTTGACTATAGATATTTTCCTTAGATAGGTCAAACTAAATAATTGTTTTTTTATAATATTTAAATTTTTTTTATAAAATATGTTATTTGTTTTTTTATAATATTTAAATTTCTTTTATAAAACATGTAATTGGTTAACAATTTTGAAGATTTATTGCCACCTATATAAAGTAATTAGATAACCTAAGTTTAAAGTTTGGTGAACAAGTTCTAATGTAATTTTTGCATTCATTTTTAGATAATCTAAGTTTTAAGTTTATTACACTCGGTTAGATCACTGATTGGTTGCCCAATTTCTATCACTATTGCAATTGCCTTGCACATAAAACTTTGAAAACTTAGACTAAAACAATTGCATAACAATCTGCAAAACAATCTATTTCATTGGTACTGAGATGAGGAAGAGGAAAATGAACTCTATTGGATTGTCCAATTTCATTATCTGTCTCAAAGGATTGAAGCAATAGAAATTCATATTGTAGTTGCCATTTGTCCAAATTTGGGGGAGCTTCACTAAGCACAACGGTATTAATTTTCCAGAACACCGTTAATGGATTCTAAACTTCTTGACGCATTGCTAATGGAAAGATTTTCATTACACATGTCATTTTTTATTATATCAAATTTATTGCGTGAAAGTGTCCATGGATAGGGACAAAGTTGCCTCTATTACCTTCTATCATGCAAATGTTACTTTCCTTGTCATAATCTATAAAAGGTTAAAAGATCGAACTATAGCAGGTTTCCATTCTTATTATTTTCTTTCTATGTGTATATTACTATTATCCTTTTAAATCTATATGCATTTTGTCACGATTATCTTTTTGACACTGCTATGTCTTACCCTTTAGGACTCACTCTCGCTATATGTTTCTATTCTTATTATTTTCTTTGTATGTGTATGTTACTATTCTCCTTTTTAATCTATATCCATTTTGTCACCATTATCTTTTTTATACTATTATGCTTTACCTTCTAAGGCACTCTCTCTCTATATATATATCCATCTTAAGGGCAAGGCTAACATGTGAATATGGGTTTTCTCTTTTGAAGTATAAGATGGATATGTTCCAAAATATATATGTATAATGGCAAGTTTTTAAGAGTATATATAACAAACAAACAACGATGATAATCTTCATTTTATACATGCTCATTTTATTCGAGAAGTTATATAGATTCAGAGTTTATAGATGGTTATGCAAGTCTCGTTTTAGCTTTCATTCCTCCTTTTAAACCTGAAATAAAACAATTTCATGCTATGCTTACACTCTTATGCCATTTCAAAGAAAAAAATCAAACATTCTTCATTTAATCAAGCACTTAGTTAACAGCTATGCACCCACATAATAAGAGTTACGAGGAGTTCTAATTAATAGTTATGAGCTTAATCAAAGCTAACTACATCAATGCATGCGCACACACACACACACACAAATATTTCTTATTTCTATCTTTCATAATTATATGTAGATAAGTTCCTTTCAAATGAACATACTATTTAGCAAAAAAAATATTATTTATCGAGAAAATGTGTAAATCATCTCCATGTTTATGGGCATTCACGTCTTATACAAAATATATATAATTAGTTGGCATAACTCAATGCTTCACAACAAAAATAAAAATTGAACATATCTTCTCAGTACTAAAATATGGAATAAAAAATTGAATTAACTCTACTTCTACAAGAATTGAGAGTATTGACACATATTGTATTTCACCTACAACAACAATTCTGACAAAACTATTTGGAAGAGACATCATCATTCTAGTGACACTTAGATTTTAATCCAATTATAAGTTAATTGAACATTGCATATTAACTAAAAGATTTAGATTTTAGAAATTTTTGTGAAGTGACACATTCAAAATATGACTTTTTAGGAGACAAAACAATGAACGTACTAAGAAATAATGAATTATTGTAAAATATATTATCTTACATATAGTTGAATATAAATTGTAATATCAATTAATATATATATATATAAATGCATGTTATAAATGTTGTTATTTTTTTTTTATTTTTTTTTTTAAATAATACTTCTTGTATTACATGTTAGTAAAGTAAAAAAAATAACAGTAAAAGGGTATATATAATGGCACTTATATCATCTTTCTTAACATTGCTAAAGCATAAATAAAGTTTAAATATCAAGTTTTAACAACTTGGCATCTTTGATAAGCAAAAAATCTTTAGACAGCAGTTGTCTTTATACCTCATCTCTCCACATATGACAAAAGGCTAATAGAGAACTAATCTTGTTCTCAAAAGCACACTTACAACAAAATTTCTCAAAGACAAACAAAGCAAAGATCCTTGTATAGTGTCAAATTCCACTAAAGAAAGAGCGAACTAAAGACATGTAGTCACCAAACAAAACGACACACCAATGCACTCTCCCTTGAAGAAGATATAGTTGAATATATATATTGAATACTTAATTTTATTAATACTATTATTACAAGTCAAATGAAAAGAGTGAAGGAGATACAGATGGGATTTAGTATAATTTTGGATGTAAATAATTGCATGTTATAAATGTTGTTATTTTTTCTTTTTTTTTTCCTTTTTTTAAATAATACTTCTTGTATTACACATTAGTAAAGGGAAAAAAACAACAGCAAAAGGGTATATATAATGGCACTTATATCATCTTCCTTGATGTTGCTAAAGCATAAATAAAGTTTAAATATCAAGTTTTAACAACTTGGCATCTTTGATAAGCAAAAAACCTTTAGACAACAGTTGTATTTGTACCTCATCTCTCCACATATGACAAAAGGCTAATAGAGAACTAATCTTGTTCTCAAAACCACACTTACAACAAATTTTCCCAAAGACAAACAAAGCAAAGATCCTTGTATAGTGTCAAATTCCACTAAAGGAAGAGCGAACTAAAGACATATAGTCACCAAACAAAACGACACACCAATGCACTCTCCCTCGAAGACAGTGAGCCTCATTTAGTAATATTAATGATCCATCTCCACCACCATGTGTCTAGCACCTCGGGTCATTCTTGTCCCATGACAAGAATTGTGACCTCATCGGAGCCACATTCACCTCATAGTTGATCCTCTCATAGGATCACTCTGTGAAAGTATTTAGCTCGATGTTATCGGAGACGTGTGTCTAGCACCTCGGGTCATTCTTGTCTCGTGACAAGAATTATGACCACATCGGAGCCACAAACACCTCATGGTTATCCTCTCATAGGATCACTCCATGAATGCATTTAGCTCGATGCTATCAGACACGTAGAATTGCAGCTCGAGTCTTCAGTCCATTGAAGACTATGTCGGGGCACATCTACTTCGGATGTAGATGTTCCCTATCTCCCCTGGTCTGCAGCCCAGTTCCTGTGGAGATAGAGTCGTCCCAATGCTTATCGAGGCTACTCACCTACTCGTGAGAGTTTCAAGGCCCAATGCAATTCACACATAGGAGATCTAGTAGCAACTCAAATCTTCAGTCCGTTGAAGATTACATCTAGGCCTATTCCCACATGATCAAGTGCACCTGATCAATCTTGGAATATCGACACGATGTTGCAATCATCAATACTCCCCCATGGAAACACTTCCATTCCTGCCAAGCTTGTCCTAGACAGAGGCTTAGTGCAAATGTCAACTATCTGCTCATTTGTAGATAAGTGATGGAGCCTCACTACTCCTTCTTGTACCTTGTCTTTAATGAAGTCCTACAAGATCCTTCGAAAATACACCATGCTTCATATCTTGCGTCACTGGCTATGATATATGACTGAGTGCTACAGATATATGCTTCCCTGCTTGTGTGTAAATCCTGCTCAATCCCAAGATGAAGTAGTGATCCAAAATTTTTATATCCCTATAGTCATACTTCATCATCGGAGATCAATCATATCTATCTGTACCACAACATAGGTACCTACATGTTGTGTTGTAACCCAATAATACGGTCATGGCTCAACCATATACTAGCACAAGGTGCTCTCTGCAAAGCAAATGCCTATCCCATCACATAACTTCCTTAGATGTGATGTCATAAGTGTGGCCATGGATTTCCTGACCATCGTGATAAACCTCTTCACTCTCCTTACTGAAGATCTCATCTAGTGTCGGCGACACTTCCAATCCCAATATATCCGGTCAAGATCCTTCATCTCAAACTCTGAAATCAACTCCCTCTATCTGAGAGAATCCTCAGACCATGTTTTTGTCTGTTGCATGCCCCTTTGCACTATGTTGGCTTATTCTTGATCACTGAATCCCTCTAAGATTTATCTCTTATGACCTACCCAAAACAAGAAACAAGAACAAAAAAATCTCCATGGTATCCTCTGTGGAAGATATCCTGCCTAGAGTCTAGTTCAGTAACCAAGAACATCTCCTAAAGGAGATCAACTTCATCTTGTAAACAATAAGCATTTACATAAGAACAAGAATATCTCCTAGAGAGGAGATCAACAAGTGTATCTCTAGTATTAAGGGTTAGTATAATGATCATAACTTAAATAGAACAAGATGCAGCATAAGTTCATAATAATGCCATAACAACTAGAGACATATCAATTTTAAATGATCAAACTTGGAGTCTTCACTGCTTGTTCCTCTAAATGTATTGAATCCAGGATCATTGCTTGGACAAGGTCTCTTGTACATTCCTTGCAAAAAACAATCATGCTTTTTCTCAATGATATAACATGAAAAGCATATACAAGTGCATACCTTTGAAATTTGTAGCATTGTTCAGCTTGTCTTATAATCTGAAACTAGACACCATCTTGACAAGAAGAGGTTAGAAACTGAATAAAAAAGGTTCAATGATTAGACCAAGCTAGAAACCCTAAAATTTCAACTTTGACCACAAAATCCATTTTGACCAAAAGTCAACCTTTGACTTTGACTAATCAACCTTTGACTTTGATCAATCAACATTTTACTTTGACCAAAAACTCAAACTTGGTGTTTTTATTGGCTGAGGGAACTAGAGGGTGCACTAGGTTAGGGTGCACTAGAATATCCAGAAATTAGGTCCAACGCTTCACTTAAGGTGCCCAAAGAGTTGGATTAGAGTTTGTTGCAACTGCAAAATCAAAAACCCTAGTTGCAGTTGCAATTGGTGCCACAACGAGCTTAACAAGGAACTCTCGATCTACCTTCCAGTGGTTAAACTGTTTTGAAGGTAGTGTGGGCCCATAACCTGTTAGAATAATGTTGATGTGCTCGTTTAATCATAGACAATGTTACACCATTGTCACCCAACCATAGGCATAAATCCACCACCGAGCACCTTAACCTTTGACTAAAAGAATGATTCCAGGAAGCCATACTATAACCAACAGATAACCAAGAGAGTGCACCTTCTCCAAGGGTAGCGCACAAGAGAAAGTACCAGAAATATTGAAAAAGAGAAAATTGTCCAACTGCATCTGTTGTTGCTCCTCCTCCAAACTTGTGCATTGTTTCTGGGTGACTGAGAGTGTGTGAGAGTGAAAAAATGAGCCAAGACGTCCTCTATTTATAGTGGTTTTGTCTCCTATCTGGGTCGACTTGTCTTCCTAGAGGATAATATCTTAATATTATATATTTTGTTGAACCGACATGTCTTATAGGAGTTTCACACATCTGTTTAGGGTTTCTCTTACTTATGGAACATTCTATTATAGTCAAAGGTTGCATATGGAGGTTAATACCTCCCGTAGCTACCATAATATCAACAATCTCACCATGCACGGCTACCAACAATTTGTTGTCTATAATGTAATGTAATATTGTATTTTAAAGGGAGTAAGTGCTACTATTTGCACCAGTTAAGCTTTGAATTTTATCTATGGGCTTGTCACTACAATTTGGTTTCTTGTTTACTTTAAATATAATCATGCGAAGAAAGTTAATTTTATCAAGGACTCTATGCAACCATTTTAAGTTGTCACCATAATGCTCTTTGAAGTTTCAAGTGCCTCTCCATCAAATGAAAAATTAATATTCTCAAACTTTTGGACCATTTTTTTAGATCTATTATGTTCACCCTAGCTCTTTTCCCATGGAGGGAAATTAACACACAAATTTTCAAGTTTTGCATAGATATTCAATGTCCTTCCTCATGCATCCAATAGCTCCAAGGACATTTTGTTTGCAACAAATCTTTTATTTCCTACTACTTCTCCATATGATTGATCTGTGGCCCTCTAACAATGTGTGATACAAATAGGAGTACACTAACAAAATTAGCACAACCATAGTGACAAGTTGCAGTGGTCTCTACTTACATCCATAGTCCTTAACAACTTATGGTGCAACAATCAATAAGCTGAGTTGAAAGAAATGAATCAAAAATACACATACATTGGCCAACTTGTGTGTCATAATTGTGCAACTAGGAATACTGACATGTCTACAACACAACACTAATTTGCCACTTTGAATCATACCAAAGTTGTCCATTTCAATGTACAACATGCACTAATGATTATGTGGGATTTTAATCCTCTTATAGATCAATGAAAATGGTGTTCCATATGTAGACAATTTTGGATGAATTCTAATTGGTGTGACTTATGTTATCGTGGACATAATTGTTATGAGTCAAATAACCCAATAAGAATTAAAAACACCAATTTCAATCATTTCAGACTTGGAACAAGTGAATAAGTAAAAAATAGGCCTCTTCGAGGGGGCAACCTCCAATTACAAGATATCCAAATGCACAATATGAGATGATTATTCAAATGAGTCTCCTTGATTTATAAAGACGACATGAAGTATCCTACACTCTAGGATGAACTGACTATAACTAATATAATAATAATGAACGAGGGGTGGGACCCGATATAGTCTTGTCCTCTTTTTAAAATGTTCACATTATCCTTCCCATTTTTGTATATTATTTCAAAATCAAACCCTTGCATTTTAGCTACCAAATTTTGTTGCTCTTTTGAAGACAACCTTTGCTCCAAAAAGTGTTTTAAGCTATGATGGTTAATCTTGACTTTAAAATGCCTTTCAATGAGATATTGTCACAATTTCCTAATTGCATGTAGAATACCTAACATTTATTTTTCATAATTAGATTTCACTAAATCTTTTTGTTTGAGTCATTTACTTTAAAAAACCAGTGGTCTACCTTTTTGCAACAACACTACTCCAATTCCTTGCCCTAGTGCACCACATTCCACTATAGAGGTTTTACTAAAATTAGGTGTTGTCAACACTAGTGTATAGGTCATAACATCCTCTAAGCTTGAGAATGTTAGGGTAGCCTCTTTACTCCACACAAATTATTTCTTCTTCAAGAAATATATGGGTGGGGTTGCAATGCGTGCATATTCTTAACACAAATTTTCTAGTACCCTGTAAGACCTAAATCCTCTAAGACAACTTAATGTTCTTAGGAATGGGCCATTTTGTGATAGCTTTAATCTTTTGAGGGTCAACCTTGACCCCTTCATGTGAGATAATTAGACCCAATTACTTTGCTTCATGTTTCCAAAACGCACATTTGGACATTTTTGCATGCAATTGATTGTTCTTGAGTATTCGTAGGACTTTTTACATGTGTTTAAGGTGTTCTTCCCATGAGTTGCTATATCTAAGTATATCATCCAAGAAAAATATCACAAAATTTATAAGATAAGTTCAAAAAATATTGTTCATGAGGATTTGATAAATAGGGGAGCATTTTTCAACCCAAAAGGCATGACCAAGAACTCAAAGTGCCCCTCATGTTGTAAAATTTGTTTTGGGAATTTTTTCTTCCCACAATCTAATTTGATGACATCCTAATTTGAGATTTGGCTTTGTAACGTAAGCTACCCCATGAAGCTCATCTAATAGCTCATCAATATTCAGAGTGGATAATTTATCCTTAATTGTGATTTTGTTTATATCTCTATGATCATGACAAATCCTCCAAGAGTTATCATTCACTTCACCTTTTTGTTGATATGGGTATCTATAAGGCCTTTTATTAGGAGTTATACTTCTAGGTATGAGCTCAATTTTATGTTCATGATCTCTAGAGAAAGGTAACCCCTTGGGAATTTTGTGGAAGACTTTACTATAGTTTTCCAAGTTACATTTTAATTCAAAAGGAATAGTTTCACCTTCCCACTTCACTTCCATAGAATAAATTCTAGCAATAACTTCAATGCAACCCCTTTTAGGAGCCTGTTCCACACTATGTGACTCCTTTTTTCAAGAAACAATTATATTTATATTATAAAAATGTTGCAACCACATTGTATAGCATGTGAATACATATAATAAAAATGTTCAACAAAATTGACATGGATGAGTCCAAAACTTGAATATGATATTTTAGGTCTATATGACTTTTTTCAAAAAGAAACTCCTGATACATACTACATTTATATGCCCTGACAAGGACTCCTAATAATATAAAAACTTTCAAAAACATGAAACATCACTATATATGATCTACTTATCCATGAGCTTCTTACTGCTTTATTTCATTGCTTGACAAGTTATGGTCCACAAGCTCCATCTCCACATCCTCAGGTTGTTGTTGCGTCATTTCTTCCTCTCTATCCCTAGATGACCCAATGGATAATATGGCTATGGAATAAGCCATGGTGTTGAGGTTGACCACACTGGCAATTGTTTTCTCTAGAGCAATGCACTCAGCTTGAAGCTATGCAATTTGGTGTCTCTGTTGGTGCAAACTTTCCATTAACAAGGCAGCTTCACCATCCATGTTGGTTTCTCGAGTCTACATTTTATTAACCACAAAGGAAATTGTAGTTATATTACCAACAATGTGCACCTCATTCCTTCTAAGCACGTGTCAAATATCCACAATCTCACACAATGACCATCTACCAACATGCCCATGGTCCATTGGTATCTCCCAACCAAGAGCATGATACTATCTAAATTTATGCCAAATCACTCTCAATCTACTAGAAAAACCAAAGACAGAGTGAGGCTCCTTTACCAAGAATTGAAAGCACCACCAATGTTGCACCAAATAAGTTTCAATCCCTCATTCAATCAAATCCAGGGCTAATGGGCCAATGAAGCCTCCCCTTCCACCGCTCTAGCAAAATAAAACCCAACACAAAACAGCATCAACCCTCCAAAGATAAGAGTCGGGGTAGCTAAAGAAAACATGACTGACACCACCGTCATTAGACGCCCATAGGCCGTCGATTCCCCTTATTTAGAGAGGTGGTTTGCATTTAGGAGTTCAATTTCGTCTAGTCCAAGGACAGGAGCCAACTGGGATCCATAGATGCAGCTATTGGATGAAATCTAGGACAACTTTGAACCCTGAAACAAACTCAACTACAGTAGAAAAACAAACCACTTGAGCACCACAAACATCATATCCTCATGCTTCCCATCCATATTCCCACCTACATCTGAAATTGTGAACAGGGGTGGTTGATTAAATAGCTTCAACATCGATGATAACATGTGTGAATGGATCGTAATGCATGGACACCCCAACCATCCAACTTGATATAAATTCACCTCATGAGTATTGTGGCACCAAGTGTGTGACATGCTTGGTTTGTTCATTAACCTTAATACCATACGATTATGGGATTGGGAAGATTAATGCACCATTTTTTAATCTAAGAATACCACATTCTAATTTACATGCCTTGTTAGCCAATGAGTCTACTTGTTGATTGTATTCCCTAAGCACATGAGAAACTTCAATGCTCTCAAATCTAGCCACTTCTTTCTTGATTCGTAAGAAAATTTTCGATAAAGCACTATTGTTTGAACAAAAGGTTTTATTCGACATTGATTTAATAATAAGTTTTGAGTCCCTAATAACAATTATCCTCTTGTAACACTTTTCATCAACAATCATCATGCCTTGATATAGGACAAGGGCTTCAACTTGGTTATTTGTGGCTCTATACAGTCCCCATTCAAAGGAATTTTCCCCGTTTCCCTCAAGATCAACAATGATCCCCCTCACTCCTACCACCTCTTTTCCACACCATGTTACTTGATCATTTGAGAGGGTGGAGATTTTAACCCATTCAATTCATATTCAATTCCCTCTAGTTTGAATCTCATGAATAGTTCATTAGTTTGTATAAATTGAACCTAGAACCATATCTACTCCTCCAACAAGAATGGCAGACATGGGCTAATAAGTTATAGTATCCCATACTAAGTTTGATGTTACGGTGTTTTCATCAATCGATGCTTCCCCCATTAGCAACCAATACTAAGTTTGATGTTATGGCATTTTCCTGTAATAAAATTGTGTGTGGTTGTATTCTTAACTTGAATACGATGATCAAATTGCATGGCTTCAACAACATTCCATATAACCTTTAGCAAAAGACCATTTTTAATGTCTACTTTTAATTGTCCCATATAAGCTTCCAATAAATGTTCATTGCTTAGGTTATCCACCCGTGTGGCTAATACTTGAAATTCTAAATTATAATCTTTAATAGTCCCCAAGTGCTTGATTCTTGTCAATTGACTAAAGTAATATTGTTCCCAAACTTTATGGTATTATTCTTCTACATCCCTTGCAAAATTAAAGCCAAGTATAATTACAAAAAAGAGAGTTCCTTTTAACTACCCATTAATACTGTTCATCTGGTTTTCTCTCAAAATACAAAGTTGTTATGGAAATCATTTGCTTATCATCATTAGTAATCTTATGCAATTCAAAGTATTGATCTACTTGGTTCACCCATGTATAGTCGCATGTTCCATCAGACCTTCTTAATTCAACCTTGGGAAGGTAAATACCGTTAAGAATGCATCTAGATTATGTCCCCTCTCAAAGTTAAACCCTCTTGGAATATGATTATTGGTGGAATGTCGTTCAAAATGAATGTTTGTATCATATTTTTTTTCCATGAGTTCCTTGGATCATATTATGTTTTTTAGGGTGTATCTCATATAGGTCTTGCATGAGCATGAATTCCACCTTCTCGATACTATCTTTCAACTTACCCATTTCCTTTTTGTTATTTTGAAAATATTGAATACCAACCCTTTTAAATATGACATCCTTAATGTTCTTAAGTTTTCTCTCCAATTTGGATACATTGTTCTTCAAGTATTCACTTTCTTCATGATTCATGGATGAGCCTTTTGAAGCTTTAGTTGGTGTAGAAATTTTTGCACTACGCCTTTCCATGTGGGAAAGTATCTTATTTACCCACAATTCTCCTTTATTTTATATTTACAACCCCACTTTAATTTCCTTAAACAAATATACCAATCAAAAGTTATGGAGGTCTCAAGTTAGCATGTATTTTAAGCCTTTGTTCGAGGAATGCTTTGCACAACGACCTTGTACTTGATGTATCTCTGAATTTTCTACACCTCTGAGTTTGAAATTGTATCCTATAATAGCCTAATATGTCTACTTCAAAACCCCATAGTTTTGATTCAATTTAAATTCTTCAAGATGAATTTAGGTCCAAGCTACTGATATCTATTGTTTTTAGTGCCTTTTAGGCGAGTGAACTTATATAGATTGCAAAGTCATCAATACTTCCCTATTATGTCTGAATTTTTTATTTGAAATGCCTTGGTTCATCTTATATCTAATCCCCCAAGTGGAACGTAGTTAGAATCTCACAATCTTTAGATATGACTATTTTACTAAAAACACATGTTTAAGCCTAGTTTGAGGACTAGATAAAAACCCTAACTTGTACAGCTTGTAACTCCAAAAATATGGTGAACCTTATTTTGAAATTTTGACCTAATATGGTTCACTATTTTTTCTTTCAAACCCCATAAGTTCCATGCCAATCCAATATTCCAAAAAATAGTATCGTGAAAATGGTAAGATGGATCTTTTGAAGGATCTAAACCAAGGATCACCCTCTCCTATGCTAAATATTATGATCCAAATAACCCATTAAGGATTAAAAAACAACAAAATCAATAATTGTGTTCCCAAAACAAGTGGATTACTAAATAATAAACCTCTTCAAGGGAATAACCTCAAATTCAAAGATATCCTTATGCACGATACAAGATGATTATTCAAATGAGTCCCCTTGATTTATAAATAGGAGATAAAGAGGGCATGAAGTATCCTACACTCTAGGATGACCTAAATATAACTAATATAGGATTAATGGATGACAGTTAGGACCCTTACATTATCCAATCTCTAACTCCTTCTAGGATGAAACCTTCGTGCTTATAATTTATTAATCCCCATCAACTTCCCTGCCAAGTGGGGAAACTTTACTCAAATCGGCTTTAAAGCATACCACTCAATGGCTTGGATTAATTGTCCTTTCAATGTGACTTGATATAGTTTCAAGTTTCCATGTCTTCTTGCCCTATCTTTGCATTATACAACCATATCAACTTCTAATTTTGTGTCTATGCAACAGATTCTTCAATACCATTGTCCAATATTCATGGATTATAAAGCTTCAAGTAAACCATGTTACACATTGAATGAATTCCCATGTGGGTTATGCATTGAATGAATCCCCACAAGTTGCAGAGGAACTTGCTATCTCTAATGCACATTCTACAACAATGTCATTCTATTCACATGTTTGATGTCTAAATTGAAATAAGGAGGTCTTCTAACAATATTGTCGTCATGACAGGATGGGAGGACGAGAAATTGTTGAAGTTGAAAGAGACATCTGCATGGGCACAAAATTGTGCATACCTCTCTCACCAAGATGAAGGTACATTGTCATATTGTCTCTTGTGGCATGCTCGATTTGGGCACATCAATAATGATGGTCTTTGTATGTTGAATAAAAATGGTGTTTCTAGTTTTCCTACCATTCCAAGGAACTTGAAGCAATGTGAGACTTGTATCCTTGGTAAACACATCAAGCAATGTTTTCATGATTCCACTTCAAGAGCACATAGAAAGCTAGAGTTGATACACACTAATTTGTGTGGTCCCATGCTTGTTGCATTTGCCTTTGGTAATGAATATATCATGACTTTTATTGATGACTACACCAAGATGTGTTCACTTTATTTGTTGAAATTGGAATCTCAAGCATTTGAAACATTCAATTTTTTTTATCTATGGATTGAAAATGAAGCTTAAACTTGTATTGGCACTCTTCTCACTGATAATGGAGGGGAATATACTTCTAATGAGTTTGAAAGCTATCTTTTCCAACATGGGATCAGTAATCAAACCAATGTTCCATACAATCCTTAGCATAATGGTGTAGCGAAAAGAATGAGCAGGGCACTCTTGAATATGGTACATTCAATGTTATTTTCAAGAATGTGAAGTCGATGTTTTGGGCTGATGCATTCCTATCTGCAGTGTCTATGAGAAACAAAAGTCCATCCCATGTTCTTGGGAACAAGACTCCTTATCAAATGTGGTATGGTTGCATTCCTTCAGTGAGGCATATAAAGGTCTTTGGTTCCACTTGTTATGCCTTAATTCCTATGGAGCAAAGAAATGAACTTGATGCAAGGAGTCAAAAGTGCTTCTTCTTGGGGTACTCAAATACCACCAAGGCATGTCATCTTTACGATGAGGTAAACAAGAAGTTCATTCTTTCCATAGATGTGATTTTTCCTTAATCCACCAACAGTGTGTTAGGACCAACAATGTACCTTTTTGCCCATACTTTTTGCCATCATTACACTCTTGTTTCATGCACATTTAAACTCATATTATCACTTTACCCTATCATTCCAAAGGTATACAACGTCTCTTCTCTCTACTATATGTTTAATCTATTTTGCATATAATTTTACATCACTCTCGTACTTAACCATTGATTAGAAATGTATAAGTGTTGAAACAGTTCAAACTGCATGATTAGAAATGTATAAGTGTTGAAACAGTTCAAACTGCAGATTAGCATTGAGGCCTGATGCTGAAACAACAACTCACAGAAGTTGTTACACAGTCTGTGGACTACGATGCTGAAACAACAATTCACAGAAGTTGTTACACAGTCTGTGGTCGACGATGCTGAAACACAGAAGAAGTTGTTACACAGTCCGTGGTCGACGATGCTGAAACATAGAAGAAGTTGTTACATAGTCTGTGGTCGACGATGTTGAAACACAAAAGAAGTTGTTACACAGTCCGTGGTCGACGATGCTGAAACACAGAAGAAGCTATTACACAGTCTGTGGTCAACGATGTTGAAACACAGAGGAAGTTGTTACACAGTCTGTGCTCAACGATGTTGAACAACAACTCACACAGATTGACTACAACAGCTGCACCGTGAGCTAAGCATCAACCATCGCTGTTGCCTGAGAAGTGCAGAAACAGTCAGAACGCAAATCCCGTGGCTGAAACAACCCGCGATTTACGATGCTGAAACAGCATACAACAACAATAAAAAGAAACAAATAAAGAAGCTGTTACTCCAGCTGCAACAACAACATCTCACTCATCACTTGTAATAGCATTCTGTTGCGGGAGACTAGGATATCCTATTCCAGTTTAGAAAGTCGATCTGACTAAGAATATGACTCAGAAATACACCTGTAATTTGTTGATCATTTGTATCGAAGGGATTCTCCTCTTTAAATAAGAGGAAGTGGACAAGTTGTCGCGGCCGCTTCTATAGTGTCACCTAAATACTATGGATATACTGATTCAGATTGGGTTGGAAGTGTTTCTGATAGAAAGAGAACTTTAGGATGTTTCAGTCTGGGGCCAGCCATGACTTCATGGCAGAGCAGGAAGCAATCCAATATTGCTCTCACCATAGCATAAGCGGAATACATTGCAGCATGTTCCGCCAGTTGTGAAGTCACATGGATTCGGAAGTTGTTGACAGGTCTATTCGATCTGGAGATGGAAGCCACCATGATTCTATGTTATAACCAGAGTTGCATAAAGATGACGGAGAACCATGTGTTCCATGATAAGTCGAAGCATATAGAAATCAAATATCTCTATATTCGTGATATGGTGCAGAGGGGAGTTATAAAGCTCCAATATGTTGGCACAGATGAGCAGGTTGCAGATGTGTTAACCAAGCCTATGTCTCATGTGAAGTTTGAGCACTTCTGAGACAACCTTGGTGTTGTCCAAAAGGACATCCCTCGAAAGGGGTAGTCATGTTGATGATACTATGGTATCCTGACCAACAGGGGGTAGCTCAGTTAGGATTTTATATTCTAGGGGATTGATCATCGCTGGACAAATCGCGAAGGTCCGATAAGGACGGTCTGTCAGAGTACATGTGCATGTATATGCCAGTTGTGGTCAGTAGTGGTAGCTCCGTTAGGATTTTACATCCCAGGGAATCTTTTGATTCCTGGGCAGATTCCAAAGGTCTAGTAAGTACGATCTGTCAGAGTACCACGTGGTCGCTCCGTTAGGATTTTATATCCTAGGGAATCTTATGATTCTTGGGCACATCCCGAAGGTACGGTAAGTATGGTCTATCAGAGTACCACAAAATGTTGTTGTTACACCTGCTTCATTTTGTTTCCATATGATGGTGATGTTGTTATCTCAGCCTCGTGTTGATGATGTTGATGATGTTGATATGTCAGACTCGTGTTGATGATGTTTTTGATGTTGTATCAACCTCGTGTTGTTGATGATGATGTATTAGTGTTGTATTGATTGATGATATTGTATTAGTGTTATACTAATTGATGTTGATGCAGATGATGATGATGCTACTCCAGCTCCATGCTGTGAAAGATGATGTTGTTGATGATGAGAAAAACTTTCGATGATTTATAGATGTGTCAGTCAATGTTCCAAACGTTGATGATGATGTTGTCGTCTCCTTCTCCTAATGATGTTATGTTGGGTTATGTCAATAGAATACCCTTCTTGTTAAGGGGGAGTGTTGAATATTGTAACTGCGAAGTATATTCTATTTACAATTGAGTTATTTTCCTATAGATCAAATCCCCTTTTGTGGACTAATCATGTCAAGCTGTGTATAAGACCAAATCCCCTTTTGTGGATTGGTCAAACCACGGATATATGGTGTTGATTGTAAAGTCGGCCCCTAGGGATAATTAAAGTGGTTTTAACCACTAGTTGGAGAAGTCCCCCCTGCTTGATGAAAGGACATAACCCCAACGCCTCCCAACTAAGTATAAATAAGTGAGGAGGGTGCCTCATTCTCTCACTCACTCAAGTCACTCATCTAGTGCGCAAGTTTTGAAGGAAGCTGAAGTTAGAAGAAGGAGAAGAGAGAGGCGCATGCTTAGTGTTGGATATTCTTGGTGGTTTGGTTTATTTTTCTTGGCATTGTATTGGCAATCTATATTAAGGAAGTTTCAGTTGGGTTTTCTCCCCCATGAGGGTTTCCCAGGATAAAATGATGTGTACTTTGTGATCATGTTTCTCTCAGTGATCCTATTTGTGCTATTCTCTTTGAAAAGCATTAAAACTTAACAACCATCAGGCTCAAATTGCTTGTATTCTCGAACTTTCTTGTGCATGCTACTATCTATCTTCTTGAGCTCCAGAGGAACTTGTTGTCTCTGGTGCACATTCAACAGGAAGTCCATTCCATTCACATGTTCGATGGAAAAGTTAGAAACAAGGACATCTTTCGAAAACATGGTCATCATGGAATGATGGAAGGATGAGAAATTGTTGAATCTAAAAGGAGCATCTACATAGGCACATAATTATGCATACCTTTCTCACCATGATGAAGGTACATTGTCTTCGATTCTTTTGTGGCATGCTATATTTGGGCACATCAACTATGATAGACTGTGTATGCTGAAGAAAAATGATGTTTCTTGTTTGCCTACCATTCCAAGGAATTCACGGCAATGTGAGGCTTGTACCCTAGGTAAACAGAGCAAGAACCCTTTTCACGATTCTACTTCAAGAGCACGTAGAGCGCTAAAGTTGATACACTCTGATTTGTGTAGCCCCATGCATGTTCCATCTACCTTTGGTAATAGATATATCATCACTTTTATCAATGACTACAACAAAATGTGTTGGGTTTATTTGTTGAAACATAAATCTTGAGCATTTGAAACTTTTTAAAAAAATACATCTATGGATTGAAAATGAAGCTCAATCTCGTATTAGCACTCTTTGTACTGATAATGGAGGGGAATACACTTCAAACGAGTATGAAATCTATCTTCGCCAACATGGGATCAAGCATCAAACCATTGTTCCATACAATCCTCATCGAAATGGTGTAGTAAAAAGAATGAACAAGACACTCTTGAATATCGTACGTTCAATGTTATTTTTCAAGAATGTGAAGTTGATGTTTTGGGCTATGCAATTCTATGTGCAGTGTATGTGAAACAGGAGTTTGTCTCATGCTCTTGGGAACGAGACTCCTTATGAAATGTGGTATGGCCGCATTCCTTCGGTGAGGCATCTCAAGGATTTTGGTTCCTTCAGGGGGATCACTATCTTAGATCAATCTTTGGAATCTCCTTTTGAAGTACCATCTCCCCCTCATGAAGAAGATCCAACCACTTCATCGGAACACTGAGTTCAATTAGACGATGTGATTGAGACGATTGAAAGGTTGAACCTTGATGGGAATACAACACCATCTCAATCAGTGGAGCAACCTGGACCATCTTAGAAAGGTCCACCAAAGTGGCTCATAAAGACAATTGAAAGTGATCATCCTTATGAGGTTTGAAAGAGAGGAACCAGAAGCTCAACCAGACAAGATGGAGGTGATGTAGATAATTCAGATTCAGGGGATGTAAATGATATGGATGTTTCATATGATTGTGAATTGAATTTATCTACTAACTTTGAACAAATTTCCTTTGAAGAAGTTACTTTTCATGATGAATTGATAGAAGCCATGCAAAAGGAATATGATGTTCTCATCAAGAATGGGACTTGGATGTTGGTGGATCCTCCATTTGGAACCAAACCAATTGGCTGCAAGTGGGTCTACAAGAACAAGTACAAGTGAGATGGCTCACTTGACAAGCATAAGGCAAGGTTTGTGGTGAAAGGATATGCACATAAAGAAGGCATAGACAATGAGGAGACTTTTTCCCCCACAACAATATGGGCTACCATTTGTGCATTGTTGGCTTTGGCAACACAGAATATGTGGAAGATTCATCACATGGATGTGGAGATATCCTTCTTGAATTACAACTTGAAGGAGAATGTCTACATGTCTTAACCAGAAGGATTTGATGTGAAGGGTCAAGAACATAAGGTATGCAATCTCATCAAGTCTCTATATGGCCTAAAGCAAGCACCTCACACATGGCATGAAAAGTTAATTAAGCATCTTTTGAAGATCAATTTCAAGCATTTTAATCTTGATGATGCAAATTTGTTTGTCAAGAAAGTTGGCAAAACTATTTTATATCGCGTGGAATATGTAGATGATCTTTTGATAACATGGAACAATGAAGCATATATTGCATCTATAATGAAAGAATTGAAGAAGGGTTTTGAGATGATAGACATGGGACATCTTCACTACTACTTGGGTATCAATATCCAAGGTATATATTCATTTCCCAAAAGAAGTACATTGGAGAATTGTTGAACAAATTTGGCATGGCTGATTGTAATCCTCTCTATACTCCAATGGAGCAAAATTTGAAGCTAACATCAAAAGAAAGGTATGAATTTGAGGATGCAACTAAATATAGACATCTTTTGGGGAGTCTTCTCTACCTTACCACTGCTATACTAGATATTTCATTTGTAGTTGGGATCCTTTCTAGGTTCATGCAAAAACCTTGTGAAGGACATTGGTGTGTTGCAAAGAGATTTCCAATGTACTTAAGGGGAACTCAAGACTTTGGGATCGAATAATATAAGGTGGAGGACTTCCAACTATTTGGACGTATAGATTCTGACTTTGATGGGGATAAGGAGAATGGAGTGTTTACTTCAGGATACCTCATGAGTCTTGGATCAATAACTATTTCTTAGAGATCACACAAGCAGTTTGTTCCAGCACATTCCACTGTAGAGGCAGAATATGTGGTTGTTGCATTGGCAATAAAGGGGATTGTGTGGCTTGGGAAGATACTAGAGGATTTGTAGGAGAAACTTGTGAATGATACTCCACTTTTGATTGACAACACTTATGCAATCAAGTCGTCCAAGAATCCTAGATTCCATGGTTGAACAAAGGATATCAATGTGAAGTACCATTTGATTCAACAATCATGTAGAGGCCAAGACCATTCATTTGATAGATTGTTCTACAAATGAACAAATTTCACACATCTCAACCAAAGCACTTGGAAGAGAAAAGTTTGAAAAGTTGAGAAAGATGTTTGGACTTACAAACACCCCTCGAATTAAGGGAGAAATGTTAGATACCCAACTCTTGGGATTGTGTTATATTGTAAATATTAATTTAGGAGAAATATGAAAAGTCTTAAGTGAATAGGAAGAGTCATCAAACATCTTAGAAGATGAAACCAATGTATTTATGTATGACTCACATCAATACATATTTAAATGTGAGGTCTCTCACTTGTCAACGAAAAACAACACTGACATATTTTTTTAATTTACTTATAATAAATTATAAGAAGATATTTTTGAGATGATATACATTGTCATTTTGAAAATTTGAGGGAACATCTTGGTTGATATGTTACAACAGTCTTCAAACATACAATATCAAAATTTCAAAAGTGTTCATGATTTGATTTACATAGCATAATCTTTTATTTTACATTTACTAAATTAACAGAAGATAATGCCTACTTCAACCAACTACTTTTTGCTTGGAAGTCACATATTTTTAAGAATGAGTTTGTTTTGTTTTTAAGATTTTATTGTTTTCTGGAAAAAATAATTTAAAAAACAGTTTTTTAATTTTGAATTTTTCATGACTCTAATATTTGATCGCCCTCTAATTGAAATGGGACTAAATTTCCATGATAAAATTGCCACAATACTTCATGTATTTCATTATATTACATTATACTTTCACGTATTCCTTATTCGTATAGCCTCGAAGGTTAGAACATTAGGGATGTTTGTAGGTAAACGCAACAAAAGGCATCATCTTATACAAGTTTATGATGCAAATATTAAATAGTTTGAAAATTTGTAG
>CBVK0102666288.1:0-14483 GCA_900067695.1 Picea abies | reverse complement strand
TGTCACCAAGTATGTAATCAACCTACAAGAACATGGTTTTAGCAAAAGGACTGAATAGGAATTAAGGCCTTTTAGATCTTGGAATCATTAATTTATCTTAGTGAGTAGAGTCCATCAACTAAACATAGGTTCCCAGATAAATTTTAGCCCATCATGGGTTTTATAACTACTATACCTGCGACTTAACCAATGCTAACAGTTGAGATGGATCCACTTCTCCACCGGGGCATTGCAGTTGCTTGCCAGCAGAAGACAAATAATCAGAGTAAACTGTGAGGAGGAATGAGGCACTCGTCACAAAATGCATGTTGTTCCATTTCTGCCAATACAATAGCCCACCTGAACAGCCAATGAAGTACTCCTTTAGTCCACTTTGTGGCTTGCAATCAAGATTATGTATTCTCTAAGTCAGATTGATGAAACCAAACCTGATGTTCGTTGTACATTGTAGCCATTCTTCTGAAGGCACGCACACATGAAATATTCAGCTTTTTCTTGGTATTGCTGCATTACTGCCTTGTTTTGTCCACCCCTGCCTTGCATGAAGAACTGATCACAAACCAGAGACAATGTCAATTGTCCATTCAATTTCTATCTAAACTAATTGAGTTGATTAACAGCCCTATCTGGCCATTGGCATTGAGGCCTGCATTGTAAGCTGATGGCAAATACTACTTATAACTAGATAAAGTTCACTGGATATATTGAGATTTCAAATCATGATCAAGTGTTGCAAAGTCACAACCATTGGAAAATTGGTTAATTGATTGATAACAGACTCTGACCTTGGCTGCAAGCACTTGGACCCCTGCATATTTATTATCCCAACTGAATTCATTCATGGCCCACGTTGCCCCATCAAGTGGACTTGCATTGTCAATCATGTAGTTCAAGTAGTACTGATCTTCTGTTGCTTCATGAAGCCATGCGGCTGCCCACAGCAGTTCATCCTACACCAGGCATACAAAAATATCCAAACCCAGGTCGGAGATCTATTTTTCATGCACCAAATTCACACTAACTTCCATAGAGTTGAAAAGAACTTACAGCATATCCACTAATTGACCCATAATACTTTCTCACAACGGTGATACTGCTGTCATACTTTCCTCGGTACTTGTCAGCGAACTCAAAAAGCTGCAAGATTCTCCCAAGCAATTGAATATTAAGATATTAGATTAGAATAGAGCTTACTCATTACAGTTATTCAATCGGGATTAATGCACTTGATTTTAAATTGTATGGATCAGAGCAAATTACCTGTTTAGCGTGGCCCAGAAGCTCATTAGAGTAATCAGGATTAGATTGTCTGAATACTATTGAGGCAGCTGCCATTGCAGCAGCAGTTTCTCCTGCAAGATCTGATCCAGGATTGTTAGTGTCAATCTTGTAGGCTTGTCTTGGTGTTGTCATATCTTCTGGCCTCTGCCAACAGTAATGGTCGGAGTTGCCATCGCCAACCTGAAAACAGATTAAAGGTGATGATGAGCACGTTAATTGACAAAAGTTCAAAGTTATTGTAATACTTCATGAGGTCCGGATAGATCCAAGCTTTACTCCCATGATGAAGAAAAACCTACCTCCCCATATAATACATTTGGCTCACTATGAGCTTTTAGGAGATAATCCGTGCCCCACTGAATGGCTTCCATGGCGTAACCCAACTCTCCGTTGTCAGCCAATTGTTTTCCATACTCAATCACACTCCAGGAGAGCATGGTGATAGTGTATGCCATTGGAAGACCAAATTTCACATTGTCACCTGCATCATAGTACCCTCCAACCAAATCGACCTGTCCACATTTCATCATGAATTTCAGCAATTAGACTACTATCACTTCACTCTCACAAGAGTCTACAAACAAAATTACAGTTCATCTCAAAAAATTGTATCGATTTAGACGAGAACGTGACATAAAAATCAGTTAGTGCATTAAGCAAAGCACATTTAAGCAAGCTAAAGCTACAGACCCCATTAGCGAATCCATCATGGAGTCCAGAATCAGCTCTCCAATTGGCCCTCTGAGTGGCAGGAAGCTTTCCAGATCTCTGAGCTTCATAAAACAGAATGCTCTTGCTCAAGGCTTCACCATAGTCATGCCCTGCTGCAACACTCCCCACTGACAATAGAGCCAATAGTAACAGAGAGTATAATGTAGCCATGGTTACACAGAATGGGATCGCCAAATGAATGGTCCTCTGCGAGAAATTATGCCCTTCAACCACCCAATTCACAGATCTCCTAGCTTCAGGACCTACAAAGGCTTAACAACTGCAGTTGCCATGAGAGCAAAGGCCACTGTTCTAAGCAGTGTGTATGTGTCTGTGATGTAGTGTTACGTATATATAAAAATGCAGCCAAAGAAAAAGCTAAATCAAAGGATATTCCTGGCTTCCAAACCACGGTAGGAATCCTTTTACAGAAAGTACCAGTACTACAGTGGCTTGACAGGCTGATGCAGATCTGGCCTTCTCAAATCAATGGTGGAGGAGAAATCAAGCAGGAGAAAAGATAACGAAACTCTCTAAAGTGAAGTTCTGATAGGAAGAAAAAGAGTTATGCTTGTTCAACACAACAACTATAATGAGAACATCAATATCAATATGTCTGCCAACCTCTGAGCAGATCTCAATTTCAAAGAATAAAACAAAGCAAAAAGAAAGATCAGTGAGACAGGCAGCCAATGCAGGTTCCTCCTCCCAAACACGATACACAATTCAAATGCACAGAAACCTACAGTACCATTGCAACAGCGACATGACAACACTCTTCTATCAGAAGAAAACTTAGGATCCTCCACGCAAACACGATACACAATTCAAATGCACAGAAACCTACAGTACCATTGCAACAGCGACATGACAACACTCTTCTATCAGAAGAAAACTTAGGATCCTCCACGCATTCAAAATCAGAGAGAGGAGATCTGCAACTGCACATGCACATGCACAGTGGAGTGGCGTGCAGTGCAAGTGTGGATGAGTGGTAGTGTGGGGGGAATGAGGATGAGAATTTATGAGGAAAATTGATTATGCCGACCGCTGTTTCCACCGCAAGTGCCACCTATATCATCTAAGTTATCAGTAAAATACAGTGCAAACTGAGATTTGATATAATTTATTTGTTTTTAAATGCAAGGATGGTTCCTTCCGACATATCTGGGCTGTCCATCTACGTTTCTTAATAAGCTGATACTCCATAGCTACTGGCATTAAATAAAGCGATTGAAAAGAACCCATTTTTGATAAGGACAAATCGGTGAGATCTGACTGTTGGTTGTGCCCAGCAAATACTTTCTCCCTGGTGCCCAGTGCCCAGTAGCAATAACGTTTTTAGTCTGGAATGCCCACTTGCGGTAAGTTCCAGACTTCATGGATTTAGGAGAGGTGCACGTGATAGGTGGGGGCACTAAATATCGCCAGATGTGATCTTCTCACCGTTTCCTTTACGTTACGAAGTTACTATCGACAACGCCACATGAATTTGCTTACTATTTTACTTATTGAATATATTGTTTAAATTTTCTTAATGAATAAGGGTAATTTTTTTTACTGGTATTTTAAACACTTACTAAATTGTTTTATTTTTTATTTTTTTAAGGGATATTTGCTTGAAATCCAGCAAGAAATTGTTAGATCTTATTTCTGTATAATTTGAAGGTCTCAAGATTTTTCAGCATGCTTACATAGATTCGCCATTTTTTTATTAAAAAGATCTGCAGCTAAATCATCATATTAATATGAAAAATATAAAAAACAAAACTACACTAAACATTTCACATATTTTCAAAATCTTCCTTCTACTTTCAATATTTTCTATTTGCAATGTTTTAATATTTGATTATTTTGATTGTGTAAAGTTTTACATATCCTCTAAAAATAATTATCTTGTAAAATATTACAAATTTAAGAAATGTTTTGGTTTTATGAATATTTTTTTTCTTTCAGTTTTTGATGCATAGTTCACTAAAGCTTGGTTATGTGTCTTGTTAGATAGTGTCTTCTTCCATGTTTATCATCTACTCCCTCTCATATGAATTAAGAGAGAAAACAAGGGAGACAATTTTCTTCAATTCCTCATATTTTGGTCTGTGTTCTATAAAATTTTAAATTTGGTGTCCATTTCCTCCAACTTGTCACTATTACTTTTCACAGTAAGTTCCATTTCTCTATACTTATTTTTGAGTTTTTCTACATATGCTTTAATTGTCTTTGAATAACTTGCATGTCTCTTAATTTCTTTTCCTCCTAATCATTTTTCCATCCCTCACATAACCTAACATATAACTAAAGACTTCCATCCCTCCCATAACCTAACATATAACTAAAGACTTTCTTGAGCTTCTTAGAAGTGTCTTTCACATCTTTGTAAGCCTATGGGAGTATCCATTATCAAATATTTTGCAGCAAGTACACCTACTTGGATGCCTTTATATATTTTTCATCTTCACTTATTCAAGGTCAAGGTAATGTGCACTTGTATGTTTCTTACTTTCTTTATACAAATTCACCTCTCCTATTTTATAAAATTCTTTTTCAAATCTAGCATGAATTTCATTGAAAATTATAGTTTCTTTCATTTAGGGTACCTTAATCGTGGAATTTTGTGTTAAGAGTTTTGACTCATTTTAAAATGGCCCAAATCATTAGAATTAAAACAAGGTAAAAAATGGACTTACTAGAAAAAATGAATGTGCCCATCTATTATTTATTAGCTCCAATCATTAGAAATCTAAAAACACAAAGTAAATCACTAAGAGTCATTATCCTTGAGGGTAGCTTAGAATGAATAGGAATTGGATCCAACCATAATTGCCTTATTAGAGTTCCACGGGTCACTTTGGCTTATGGATGGTTCGAGGAATAGTAGGAAACTTGTCAAACTAGGGTACTACAAGACCTTTTGGCTGATGCCATGTTTTTAAATAGCACAACCAATGCTATGTTGAAGATGAGTATCAGCAAAAATTAGAGAATTGCATTGAACACACTGACCATTGATCAAGAGAGTACCTTACTTTGGTGTAACATGACTCAAGCCATAATTCTAGCAACAAATACATGTCTAAATCTGAATTCGCAAACTCATATAAGCACATAGTAAAAAAATTACCATGCTGCATAAAAGAAACATAACAAAAGTTTGTCAAACTATGGTCTAAGAGCAATTTGGAGTAGTTGTTGTGACAATGGTCTAAGAACAATTTGAAATAGTTTTTGTGAAAATGATCGAGGTTCAAAAAACTTGACAAACAAGCTCCTTCCTTACGTGGGTGGGGTGTTTCAAATTCATTAAATATAACTATTGATTATATTGAACATAAATTTACTAAAATTTGTTGAATATAATTATTAATTATATTAAATATTATTAATATAATCTTTAAAATATATATTATATAACATTTTTTCAAACTTGTCTTTTACCATAGGCATACGGTTCCATGGCCTTTTACTATTGTTTAATGTCTGTTTAACTATGGGAGCGGGGCACCCCACGACTACCATCAAGATCATATTGTTTTCAACTTAAATATTAACGACCGTGTCATTCACGAAGGCATGTGGTTCTATGGCTTTTTATTACTATTTAATATTTTCTCTTTAATCAGGGACTCGAGAACCCCACAACTTCCAGGTGTTTATTAATTATTATATTTAAATTTTTTAATGTGACATTTATTGTTGTAAATTTCATTGTGCATACACTTGTACATTCTCATTAGATGAGAGGTGAGAGCGTATGTGTGTATGTGTAGCACCTCTTGCACACATGCACATCTCTTCATTTAAGTGATTACATTTCATAGCATTCAATTATGAGGATGGGTTTTTAAGATCATGGCATTAAAGGTTGTATGTTATAAAGTATGATAAATGTTGGGTTAGTTTAATTAGTTGTTGTTGAATATTTTATTAATTTTGTATTTATTTAAATGTAAAATCGATAATGATTTTTAATTAATTTTTTTTAATTTACGAAATAAATATAAACTCTTTAAAAACTTAGTGGATAAGGTATATTGATTTATATTGATTTAAATGCGTAATTGATAATGACTTTTCATTAATTCCTTGTTAACCTATAGAAAAAATGTAAGGTCTTTGAGAACTCCATGGATGAGGTACATTACTTTATATTTATATTGATATTGATGAGTTTATTAAAACCCTTATCTATGAATATGGGAAAGCATCTTTTAAATTTTCCCATGATAATTTTTTTTTTTAATAATAAATAAAAAAAACTTTTTACTTAAAAAAATGGCATTATACTTATAGGGATATGGTTTTGTAATAAATAATAAAATAATAAAAATAAAATTAACATTGAAATCTAAATAATAAAAAAACCCTATAAACAAATAATGTGAAATATTATCTAAAGCAACAACAAATCTATTCAAAATGATGATCAAACTATTACTAATATATCAACACTCTAATTATTAGCTATATTAAAATGTGAAATGTTTTTCACGCTAAATTAAAATGTAAAATATATTTAAAAGTAAAAAAATAAATTATATATAAAATAAGTATTCTTAAAAAAAAATTAATCTAGTTTGGAAATCTAAATCTACATAATATTTTAAAAACAACAACACTTAAAAATTAGTCATAATATCCACTTTTTAAATTATTTTAGTTATAATATCCACTTTTTAAATTATTTTACTATTATCATATAGTTTAATATATTCATTGTTTAAATATTAAATATATGTAATAACATAAACATATTAAGTGGGTTTAATTCTAGTGGATAAGAGGAGTGATTGCTATCTTGCTTACTCAATTTCATTTCTCACAAGAGATATTGAGCTCATAAAGAATATATTGTGATAATGTCTTTATACCCAATTTATAAAAGAAATAAAATTAAATATTATTACAAAACATGTGATTTTATTAAAAGTAGTCTAAACCAAACTAATTATATCCTAATTGATAATTAAATTATGATAAATTTTACTACTTTAAAAAAAAATACTCAATAAATATCATATATATATATATAGGTGTGTGTGTGTGAAATGTTATCTAAAGCAACAACAAATCTACTCAAAATAATCATCAAACACTCTAATTATTTACTATCATATAATTTAATATATTTATTGTTTAAATATTAAATATATGTAATAATATAAACATATTAATTGGGTTTAATTCTAGTGGTTAGGATGAGTAATTGTTATCCTCTCTACTTAAGTTTAAGTCTAGCAAGATGGCAAAAGACATGTTGAACTAAAGAATATATTATTGTAATGTCTTTATACCCAATTTATAAGAAAAATAAAATTAAATGTTATTACAAAATGTGTGATCTTATTAAAAGTAGTCTAAGCCAAACTAATTACATCCTAATTGATAATTAAAATATGATCAATTTTACTACTTCAAAAAAATACTCAATAATATTTAATGGTAAAAATATATATTTGAACTCAATAATATCATTAATGACTTGAGACTTGAACTTGGGACTTTTTAAGAGGAAACACTTGTTTTGAACCAATTTAGATTGATCTTAAATTTTATCTATTTTGTGTTGAGAGGTATCAAATCATTACACATGTAAACATGTATTCAAGTTTTGTACTCTAAAAAATTTTGCATCTCCAAAAATTTGATGTTACTCATACATAATAAATCCAAAATTAAAATGAATCTAAATTTGTATGTGTATATATGAATGTTTTTTATATACATAAATAATATTTTTAATAAATTTGTTGATATAAACTAATACACCTTATAATAATTAAATAAAATCTCATATACATATATATCGATAAAATCTCATTCATATATATATATATATATATATAATATAAAACAGGCATTAAAAAACAACAAACTAAAATTCACCGACACCTTTATGATCTTTATTATAGATGAGCTGTAGTGAGACATTTCGTGTCTAATAATAAGAGTGTCACGTGTACGAACGTGGGCATACTTTCTTTCCGCCATTGATTGTGGGTACTTGAGCTTTGTTGTATGTGTTCAGATCTATTATTGTGATCCAACTTATAACAGAGGAGAGAGAAAGTTGAACATGTAATTTGTTTACTTTATAAAATTATTTTTATAAATTAGCAAAAAAATTAATAATAAATTAATGTTATGTAAGTTGTATATATATTTATAAAATTGTTTAATTATAAAAAAAAATTGAGATCTACTCATTGCTTTGGAAATTTCAATGGATCTAAGCTAAATTGTAAGAAGATATTTTGTATATTTAGTGGTTAAACAATAAAATAAACACTACATTCATAATATAAAAGCATTCAACACACTACATAAATATTGAACACCAAAATTTTAACACAAATAAATCGGTATTGAAAAAAACTTCAACAAAATGAAGTACTACGATTTCTCTTTATATAGCAAAGATAATAAAGAAAAATACATTGAAGACTCAAAGTGAATATCGAGCATCTCTAGAGTTTCATGTAGGTCAATTTTCCTTCCTTCCTGGGTTGTCACTCTCTTATTCCTCTTTGCTATAAAACATGAATACTACAATAGCAGTTCAACCCTTTTTTCCCCTTTTGGCTCAGGTTTTATCACTCTTTATTGCTCATCAAGGTTAAGGCTTTTGATTCTCTTGATGTTTCTCACCTTTTGGCTAGCTCCACATGGGTGAGCTTGACATAGTTTTCACACGGCACTAGAGTGGCTAAAGCAATGATGAACTTGTTGAGAGTGTAACTTTTTCATCTAAATTTGTTTATTTAATGTAATTCATTGTGTGGAAAGATCTCGATAAGGTCTAAATTCATTTCCCATCAATATGGACCTAAAAAAATTCTTAGAAAGGCTTGAAATGGGCTCCATAAACCCTAGACCTACATTTATGGAATTCATGTTCAATTTCAAAATAGCCCTACAAGTTCATGATTCTAAATTTCCCACTCCAAACAATTCTAGAAGAAAAACAAATGTAATGATAAACTTCATAGCATACCTCCCATTTTGGAAGGTTTTTGGTCCCCAAAAGCTTTAATTCTAAAGGAGATGATGAAATAGTTTTCCATCATTATCCATGGAGTACTATGTTTCCTTAGCCAATGGTTTCCCTTTCAATCTCACCTGCCAAGGTTCTTGTTGTCCCATTTTGGTTGTTCTGATCTTCTTTTGTAGAACCACAACTTATGTTATTTCTTCGTACACATCTAGTGCCAAGTATTCTATGGAAGGTAATGTTGGGTACACTTCTTCTTCATCTTTGATTATGGATGGATTATAGATTTTCAGATTCGCTACATTTACTATTGAGTAAATGCACATAGAAGAGGGATAGATTGATTTTGTAAGTAGTGTTTCCCACCTACTCAGATACTTCAAGAGGTCCATATCTTATGGCCTTGATTTTCTTCAGCAGTCCCAACAAAGATTATTTATTCAAGCGCAACCAAACTCAATTATTTGTCCTAAATTTCTTCTTGAACTTATGTTGATCATGTCTTTCCTTTTATCTAATTTGATACTTCTTCAATTTCTCTTGAACCTACAAGTATATTTTCTTAATCCCATTAATAAATATATCATCCTTCATGGCACCAATCTAGGCTCTTGCCCTCTCTTCTTTATTATGTCCATATACAATGTCTAAAGGTGAAGTAAGCATATATCCAAAATAGCTTTCAAAGGGGGACTTATGGTGGAATTGTGACAACCTTGTTATAGGAGTGTTGTATATGAACCATACCTTTATCCTAGGTCCTTGGATACTTATGATTGTAACCTCTCAAAAGTTCAAACAAATTCCTATGCACCACCTCCATTTACCCTCCATATGAGGATGGAATTTTTTTGACCTATTCAACTTAGTATCCAGCTTCTCCCATAATGACATCTAGAATATATAGAGAAATATAGTATCTCTATCAAAGAGTTGCTCCATGGTATCCCAAAGTGCACCCAATCCCTTTCAATATCAAAGAGTTGCTCCATGGTATCCCAAAGTGCACCCAATCCCTTTCAAAGAATAAACCCATTGCTTCTCTTACATTGATGGTCTTCTTACAAGGCATTAGGACATGCATCTTACTAAACCCATAAACTACTCATGGCCTCTTATTATCTGAGGAAGTTCCCCAACAAAGCCTATAGATACAATTTCCCATGACCTTATAGGAACTAGAAGTGGATTATATAATGTGTTGGCAAATTGTTGTCATTGATGTCAAAGGTAGATAGGATTGTGACAATCATGAATGTTATTGGTGTCAAAGACAGGGGGAGACTGTGAATATTTCTATGTGTCGTTGACCTTCTGTACAAACCCTGTGTATTTACCCTAGATGACAATGCCATAAAAACGAGATAATTGTGTGTGAAATAGCAAATTTGAAGAAAAATGGTGATTGGAAGTTGGACGAGATGACCCTACAAATAGAGGATGAGATCAAGGAGACAGTGGAACCAGCAACAAGAATATGAGGGCGCAAAGGAATCCTAGGCACATGTCAATTGAGTTTTGGCGAGGGTTTTGCGAGGATGCCAAATGGCCAAGATAACCAAACCCAGACAAAAGCTTAAACCCACATTCATAAGGAAGTTTGATTTCAAAGAGTTAATATTACAAAAGTACTATTACATAATTTGAATAAGAACGAGTGAGCCATGGAACCATGCTCTAGGATGTACCTTTTAGTTGTGGAGCCCACTATATCTCATATCGGATATCGAATATTTCATGAAAGCATAGTGTTAAATCTTCGAGGGTCTGGTGGGTCGATACCACGGGGGCTCGATAGCCCAATGCCCCAGTGGGTCGGCAGTTGTTTCCATGACGATGCCACGACAACAACCACATAGAATCCACACGTGGAGACCACATGCCGGGGTACATAATAGTACCAGTATATCGGATGTTGAAAGTCTAGAGTATTGAAGTGTTGAAGTCATGGGGGGTTGATGGGACGATACCCTGCTTGATTCTATAACAATGACCACATCAATGCCACGTTAGTGCCACATCATCCAACACCCATGGAAGAGGTACATGTGGAGGACACGTTAGATGAAGAGGTTGTAGGTGATCAATGTCACATCATATGCCATGTCAGTTCCATGAGTATTGTGATTAGACCACATGTCATGGGAGGATTAATCCATATGTCTCAAAGAGTGTACCTATATATCGGATACCAGAAGAATGAAAGTTCATGGTTAAAGGCATGGGGGTCCGATAGACCCGGGGTCCAACAACCTGGTACCCTAGTGGTCCCAATATCTGGGGAATGGAGAATAGATCAACGATTGAAGTTTGATCAAGCAATCGATCGGATGGCTACTGAGAGTTGAGTTCATGTTGCATTTTTGGTGGTATGTGAGAAGAGAAACGACCATGATATACTCCATGATGCATCAGACGATTGTTGAGCATCGTTGTATGTGCTAAGATCAATAAACTAGATTACGTGTAGTGAAAGAAATTAAGCCCAATTTCAAAGGAATTTTGTTGTCGGGTTTGAAGGAAAATCAAAAGAGATTCGGAGCCAACCCCATGGATAGATTTCTTGTGTATGTGGAAAAATCCATGGAAGCAAAAAATGTACAAATAAAGATGTGTAAATCATTGTGTGTAGTGTGTGTGAATGATATAAATGTAGAGGTGAAGGTGAGTATGTGTGAAGAAGCTAAGGCTCTGAGGTCCGAAGATGCAAAAGAATGAAAGAGAGGGAGATGTGAATGTCTAACAATGGCTAGGAGGTGCAAGGACAAAAGGAACTTTTGAAACTATGCATATTGTGAACTATGACAACAGAGACAAAGCAACAGATCTGTACAAGTGAAGGCTTGAAGGAAAGAGATAATATAGTATTGTTGACAGCTTGAAGAGATTGGTGTTTCCAATAAATTGGTTTCTACGTATCACTGAGTTGGTGCTCAACTAAGGGGATTAGTGTCTCCTACAAGTTAGTGCCCACAAACATTGTAGTTATAGGTTGTTGCCTACAGGAATTGTTGAGTTGGTGCTCAACTAAGGGGATTGGTGTCTCCTGCATGTTGGTGCATGCAAACATTGTAACAGTGGGATTGGTTCCTACATGATTTTATAAAATAATTGTTGTGTGGTTTTCTCCCATTTGGGTTTCCACGTTAAATATCTGTGTATTGTGGATTGTGTGGTTATATATATTTATCATTAACTGTTATAGTTGGTAAAGTAATACATTGATAAATATTGTAAGAAAAGAAAAAGTAGTCTTATATTGATCCACCCCGCTCTCAGTATAAGTAAGTGTGCCAACAATTGGTATTAGAGAGGGGCTCCTTCAGGAACAGTCTAACCACTGGAAGGTGAATCCTTGCAACACACATGGATAGACAGGAAGGTTTTTCTGCAAACTGAGCTCCATTATTCAATGGATCCAATTATGCATTCTGGAGCATAAGAATGAAACATTATTTGATGGCACTTGGGTTTGAAATTTAGAGTGCAGTTAAGAATGGTTACACAACTCCAACAAATCCACTTGTAGATACAAATAGAAAGAATCTCAGTGAAAATAACTCTAAGGCCATTGGTGCAATTCTTAATGGTCTGGAAGATTCATTATTTGTCAAAGTCATGCATTTTCGTTCAGCAAAAGAAATGTGGGACAAGTTACAGAAAATATATGAAGTGGATGACAAGGTCAAAAAGGAAAAATTTCCCATAGAGGACAATTTGAGACCCTTAAGATGAATGAAGATGAGAGTATTGCAACCCATTTTCTTCATGTGGGTGAGATTGTCGACACTATCAGAGGATTGGGTGAAGTGATTGAAGAAACCATCATTGTGCAAAAATTGCTTAGATCACTTCCCTCAAGATTTAATCCCAAGATATCTGTCATCGAAGAATTAAAGGACCTAGATAAGATAACAATGGATGATTTGTACAGAATCCTCACTGCATATGAAATGAGGATAGAACAATATAATCCAACAAAGCTATCAAGGAATGAAGCAGCAATCAAGGCATCAAAAAAGATAAAGACAGAAGAATACAAGATGAGTGACAGCTCAGATAGTGAATTAGACACAGAAGAAGCTAACTTTGTCAGAAAGCTCAAGAAGGGGACAAGAAAATACAAAGGTAAGTTTCCCTTCAAATACTTTAATTGTGGAGAAGCAGAACACTTTTCTACCAAATGTTATTATGCAAAGAATAGAAATAGCAATGTAAAAGAAGATTCTAGTGTCAAAAGGTACAAGAAGGGTAAGACTGAAAAGAGGAGAAAGTTCTATGGACAAAAGAAGAATTTATACACCAATGAAGACAACAACTCATCTGATGATAGTGACAGTGAAATGGAATAAATTTTCTTTATGGGTCTAGAAACATAGATTTATGTCCTAGAAAATAAAAATGTAGACACAAACCTTACCCATTATACAAACCTTTGTGCTACCGGAATTTGCTACCGGACTTGCTTCAAGGGTTGACATCAATGACAACCAACCCAAATAATAAAAAATATCCCCATTTTGAATTGATGGCAACACTCTGATGCAATACTGAAGTCATATCACTCATGATCCCCTTGTGACCATCGCTCCCCCCTGGAACCATGCTCTTTCTCCAATCATTTACCATTGCATCTGATAAATATCTCCCCCTTTGTCATCAATGGCAAAGGTATATTTCCATCCAGAGTTGCTCCCCCTAACTAAACTATCCTTGGGGATACTCCCCCTAACTGAACTCTTCCTGAAACTGATCCCCCAACCTGAATTTTCATCTTTATGGTGCTTCCTCGTGTAAATCTAAGACATATAAGATAAGCATTCAAAAGCATTCATTTTGGAGTAGAAATTACTCAAAGTCTCTGGCGAAAATACTCAAAGGCTTCTCTTGGAAGCGGTTTTGTAAAGATGTCTGCCACTTGTTCTTTTGTGCTCACATATTCAACTCTGGTGTTCTTCTCTGCAACTTGTTCCCATAGAAAGTGATACTTTATTGGAATGTGATTCATCTTGGAGTGCATCATCGGTTTCTTTGAGATATTGATGGTGCTTGTGTTATCACAATAGATTAGAATGGGCTCATCATACTCAACATGTATATTTGTCAAAGTTTGTTTCATCCATAGAACCTGATTACAACATCATGTTGTTGCAATATACTCTGCTTCGGCTATAGATAAAGATATTGATGATTGTTTCTTGTTTAGCCAAGATACTAAACACTTACTAAAGTATAATGTTGCTCCACTGGTTCTTCGTCGGTCATCAATGCCACCTGCCCAATCTGCATCTATGTAGGCAATAAGTGATCGATCATTTCCTTTTGGATACCATAATCCAAACTCTTTTGTTCCTTTGAGATATCTGAAAATTATCTTCACTGCTAATACATGTGATTCTTTTGGTGTTGCTTGAAATCATGCCACTTGTCCAACTGCCTGCATTACATCTGGTCTAGATGATGTCACATATAGTAAGCTACCAATCATTGACCTGTATTTCCT
>CBVK0102666270.1:0-26437 GCA_900067695.1 Picea abies | reverse complement strand
AGAAGAAAGATGGGCCCTCCAGGGCCATGCTCAAGTCGCTCCTGCTCTCGGTACCTCATGTCTAGGATCACGTGGGCCTCGAGACATGATCTCCTAGTTATCCCTAGATATCGGGGATAACAGGGACCATATTATCTGAAGGGATACATGAGTGTAATAGCTCATTGGAACCAGGACAGAAAGATCTAAAGATTGGAATGATGAAAATGGGATTTCTGACATCCGAGAATGTCTTAGAGACCAATTAATCACTTTCTGGTATTAAAAAGGGGTTTAAAAAGGGTTATAAAGTGAATTTAATCTTCATGTGGATTTGGTCAAAGAGAGGAAAGATCTAGAAGGGGTTCAAAGAAGAATAAAGGAAGAGTAGCACTTCACCTTTCCTCATTATGATTTGATCTCTTAGTTGAAAGTGCTCTTGAGAGCCAAGTTTTTGTTGGGGTTTTGACAAAACTCCTCCATCGTTGGTTTGGTTTCGATGGTGCAACATCCACCCTAGCTAAACATAGGGGGAAATCCAATCGGGGTTTTTCAGTGGAATTCATCTTCTTAGTTGTCTTCAGTTTTGGAGGGCTCTATTTGCCTAAGAGGAGGCTGACTTCATTGCTTGTATGTCCATGGCACTAGGGAGGATGAGAAGATTTTTGTGGGGCTTCATTTGGAGGCTGATTCAACTCTTGAAGGTAGAATCATGGTATTAGGAGGTTGCTAGGAGGACCGATCTCCTATTTTGCAGGTCCGTGGCATCCAAAGAAGTTGTGAGGGTTGAGTGGGGAAGCGTAGCACTTGGAGAGGTCGCCTAGAAAGGGCCGATCTCACGCCCAACTAAATCATGAGACTCGTGGGGATTGCTGGAGCAAACCGTGAGGTCTCGTGCATGCCAAGGAGGCTGCGGGGAAGTCAAGGGAGCCATCTCCCATTTGTTTGCAGGCTGCAAGGTTTGAGGGAGTTGCCAGGCCAATTGGAGGGGGGACAAATCTCTGTGTGATAGGTCCGTGGGGGATGGGAGAACCGTGAGGTATTTGAAGTGGCCGATTCACTTGACAAAGGATTTCTGCAGTAGGTTTAACTTGAAGAAGGGACTGTGGCATCATCATTCCGGGTTTTGATTTTCTTATTGAATGTGTGCAGCTGCCATAGCAGCCAATAAGAGTTCGTATTGTTGTTGTAACTGGTTTCCCATCCATAATAAAATGCCTGAGATGTCTCTTCTATTATTTGTGTCCATGGGTTAAATGCAATATGTTTGATGTGATATCTTACACCTGCAAACTGTTTGAAGAAATTCACCAATCAATTTCTAGTATAAAAACTTATGAATGCAAAGTAATTGACACAAATCACACAAGAAAAACAACATCATAAAACAACAAACAAGTACATTTCTGTTTGGGATATTACAAACAACCAAACAAAAAATTGGGATGTACTTGCACAATGATTTCTCCTGCTACCTTAAAATTGTTGAATTTTAATGCTTAGCTCAAGCACATGTAGTTTATTTCAATTTAGCATGAACTTGAACCATAAACAATGCAACAATACAATATACAATAACTGTAGTAACCAAGATTACAAGAAGAATAACCATGCATAAGAGCACAAGAAGAATAACCATGCACAAGAACACAAGAAGTTATCCTAGGAAAACCCTTCTCAACCAAGGGAAAAACCCAACAATCCTTTGCTATAGAGTCAAGAGAAGATCACCCTTTCACCACAAACCCTAGTTTACACAAGAGGGTGCTCTATCACCAAGAAAGATTGTGCAGGAGAGAGATGCGCACCAAATTACAACTCTCCAAGTATGTGTTGAGTGAGAAAGAGATATGATCCACAATGGGGATGTATCTCTATTATTTATACATGACCTAGCACAACAATAGGAGTGTCTATTGGCATAATAGGGCCGACTTGTACTACTCAAAAATATAATTAATCTTTGATACAATATTAATTATATTTACATGGTGGGGCCGACTTGCACCCTTTACAACACAAATTAGGGTTTACACAATAATCTTACTCTTAGAAAATATAGCAAGGATCTCTCACATCCTCTAGTGCTCAACCATTAGGGACACGTCTACCTGTGCTCACCCACAAGGACGTCACTCTCAATAGATCAACTCAACTAAGTCCATAGGAGTACCATCTGGAGAGCCATCTCAAGTCGACTCAACTCAGTCCATAGGAGTCTGACAGGAGACCATATCAAGTCGTCTCAACTCAGTCCAGAGGAGCACGACAAGAGACCACACGTCATGTCAACTCAATTCAGAGGAGTATGACACACCCATCACATGGCCTCTCTCACAGATCGTCTCAACGAATTCTAGAGGAGAAAGACCTGGAGAATGTCTCATGAAGCTGCAATCAACAACACTCCCTCTCAGCTAGGGAGGCATTCTCCACCAGGCCAAGTCTCTCACGGAAGTACTCGAACTTCGTCCTGGCAAGCGGTTTGGTGAAGACATCTGCAACTTGCTCGTGGGTAGAAAGGTACTGCACATGTACCGCTTTCCTTTGCACCATATCTATGATGTAATGGTATTTGATCTCAATGTGTTTCAATTTATCGTGAAACACAGGATGCTCAGAGAGCTTCACACAACTCTGGTTATTGCAGTGGAGAATGGTGGAATCCATCTCATGTCCAAATAATTCTACAAGGAGCTTGCAAAGCCACACTGTTTCGCGGACTACCACACATAATGCATTGTACTCTGTTTCTGTGGTACTCAAAGCCACATAAGTCTGTTTCCTGCTGCACCAGGAAACCATGGCAGACCCCAAAGTAAAACAACAATCGAAGGTGCTCTTCCGGTCCACTGCGCTCCCTGCCCAATCTGCATCGGCATATCCTTGCAATCTCATGTCTACACCGGAGGCATATCTCAGGCCATAACCAACTGTGCCTTGTAGATATCTCAACACATGCTTCGCTGCTATCCAGTGTGTCTGTCTCGACTGTCTCATAAATTGGCTTGAATCAGAAGAAGCCTCATTCAATTGTCATGTTCTTCGGAATCTTATGAGGACTTATGTTCTGAACGTGCACAACTGTCATGGATGCCTTTGCCCATAGAATCATAAGAAGATTCTGATCATGTATCATTGCTTCGGTTTCCTCGACAATGGATCTGTTCTTCCTCACTGCAACCCCATTCTGCTTAGGGTTATAAGGAACGATGTACTCCCTCTTGATCCCTGTCTCAATACATAAATCACTGAAATCCATGGAGGTGTACTCTCCTCCATTATCTGATCTCAACACCTTGATCTTCCTCCCAATCAGGTTCTCAACCTGAGCTCTAAACTCTTGAAATCTCGCAAGGACTCCATCCTTGGTCTTCAAGAAGTAAATCCACGTCTTCCGAGAGTGATCATCGATGAAGAGCACATAGTACAAATATCCGTTCAAGGAATCAACGGTCATGGGTCCACAAACATCTGTATGTATCAAGTCCAAGATCCCCTTGTATCTACTGTCACTTCTAAAAAGGACTCCTTGACATTCTTGCCAAGAGCACAACCTCTGCAAACGCCATCATGCTCGATATGTATCTTTGGAAGGCTTGTCACCATCTTCCCTAGAGCGGGAAGGTCTCTATAATGTAAATGAGCAAGTCTCCTATGCCATAGCTCGCTCAAGCTGATAGTATCATGTAACAAGGCTTGGACTGGTCGGACAGTCAATCGGTACAAACTGTTTTCTCGAACACCAATCACCCAGGCATAATCCATGTGTGATTTCTTGTGCCATGAAAGAACTTTTCCTTCAGAGAAAGTAACCTTGTAGCCTTTATCCTCTAAGGCAAAAATAGAGACAAGGTTCCTTTTCATCCCAGGTACATATATTACCTCACTTAATTGGAGTGGTATGTTAGAATCTAGTAGGAAAGTAGAAGATCCAACTCCTTTCACAGTATATCTGGCATTATCACCAAGTACAACATGCAGACGAGACTTTTTCTCTACAAGATTTGTAAGATGTTCTCTATATCCACTCATGTGTCTGGAAGCACCACTGTCAATCAACCAAATATCACTATCAGTAGGGACTGTACCTAAGAGTGCTGATATGAAGAAGAATGACTCATCTTTTATGTCTTCATCTCTCTGATATGGTTTTGAATCAACATCGACAGTGGATGCATGTTGTCTTCCTTTCTTCCTGGTAGGACAATTTCTCGCAATGTGTCCATACTTGTCACATCTGAAACATTGAATCTTTGATACGTCTTTTCTATGTTCATGACCTGAAGCTGTTGAAGTTTTCTTGTCTTTGAATGCTTTGCCGAAAATTCTTCTATTTCTTTTGCCTCTCTTTGCATGAGAAGCAAGGGCTTGATTGTCATCATGATGGGAGTCTTGTACTCCTCTGGCTGTAAGTCTGGTTTCCTCCTGAGTGCAGTCTGTCCATAGACGATCAAACTTAGGTAAATCTGCTCTTCCACTAATACTTTGAAGGAATGGTTCCCAATGTCTTGGAAGAGCATTGAGAGTAATCATGACAGGTTCTCTATTTGTTATGGTTTCTCCAATGGCACCTAGCTAATCTCTGATCTCTGAAATCTTCATGAAGAAGGTAGCAATGGTGTCAACTTTCGTCATCTTGATATTTTGAAGTTGGTGTTTCAATGTAAGAGATTTGTTTGTGTTGTTACTCTCAAACATCTTCTTCAATGCATCATACATTTCATAAGCTGTCTTCAGGGTAGAGATGTGAGGTAGTAGATGATCTCTTACTGAATAGATTATTATCTTCCTTACTTTGACATCGTCTACCTTCCATTCATCCTTCTTTTATCGGTTGTTGTTGCTGGTAGAGTCTTTTCTATCAATCTCAATAGGTCATCCTCTTCCAGAGTGATGTGTAATCTTGACTTCCAGGAGCTGAAGTTGCTTGTTCCATCAAGCCTATCTTCCACCAAAGTTCTGTTCCTCGTGGCTTGCAGATTTTTCACAAACCCTAACGGCTAGGCTAGAAACCTTAGCATTTTTCAAGAGGAGGTCTCTGGGGGTTTATTGGACTTATGACTGCCAACAAGAAATCCTAGAGAGTCAAAGGAACCTTAGCAAGCTGCAAAAATCCTCCAATGTTCTGTAGAAACCTTAAAACCAAAATTCTGCATAAACCCTAGAAACCTTAGGGCCGAAAAATCAAAACTTCTTCGATTTTTGATCTGAGAGTTGCAAGTGGTGCGCTGGACAAGGCCGTACCTGCCTGTGCAAAAATTAGGCCCAACGTTTAAGGGGAAAGTGCTAACACTAGCTTGACACCATGATTCGGCCCCATCATCTTCTTCCCCATGATTCTTATTCCCCACTAACACCATTAGAATAAAAAACCGAATCACACCCTAGACGAGGATCAGTTTTTTCAAGCATTTAATGTAAAATTTGCAATAGAATGAGGGAGGATAAGGAATGGGAAGGAGTAGGGGAAGAGAACAAATAAATGAATAAACTGCACAAAGAAAAAAACCAATAGAGCATAGGCTTAGAGTTTACCACTTGAACTCTCTATTAATAGGACGTTTATGGTAGCCTTCAATCTCACTTCCAAGCTCTCACAAGTTTGATCTCCTGTAAAACCTGCACTCTGCCCTCTCAAAAGCTAATCAAAGATGACTGAAATGAGTGAATGAGAAAGGAAGAGGGATTAGGGATTTTATAAGCCCAATTCCTCTTCCACAGGGTGTGGGCTCCATTAGGGCCTTCCCATAGGCTGCACATTTAAAAAAAGAAGATAAAATTAGTACTTTTCCGTGCTTGCTTCATGAGCGCTCCTGGGTATGCTCCTGCTCAGACCATGGAGCACTCTCTTTGTGCACTTTTGTTCCGAGAGGATTCAGAAAGGGGCCTGGGAGGGGGGATGGCGTGTTTTCATGCATCCTGTCTATCTTTATATGTAAATCATATATTACGTATATTGTGTATGCGTGTTTACACAAGCTGTATCTAGATGCCTCGTATCCAAATTTATGAGTTGTATTTGATTTTTCCGCAATTCACAATTTTTTTTCAATATGTATATACTATATACACATCACATTTTATATATATGTCATATCCCAGCAGTATTGTATCCAAACTTTTCTAAAAATTTGCCATATCCATATTGGATACCATGGTCCATACCCATATCTGGATCCATGCAACTCTACAATAATTGCAAGTGATTGGTTGGCATCTCTGGGTCCTGGGATAGCTCATTGACTTTTGGTTGTTAGTTTTTGTCTTTCACTTTTCTTACTTTGTATGTTTTGTAAATGCTGGAAAATCTCGGTTTTTTTGCTCCTGCTGAGGGGATGCTTTAAAGATAATATTTAATATGGATAAAAAATTCTTATTGATTCCTTTATGAAATTGTTTTGAGTCTTGACCTTTTCCTTTTTTAAATAACACAGGGATGCCTTATGAATGATTTCCCTGTTTTATGATAAAATACGGAGGAAAATAATGATATCTATAGGGTGAAATTTGTTCTTGTAAGATTTCTCTAAGACAATTGTTCGGGGATTATTGCAGGTAGAGGCTGCATATGATATGCTACTTATGCAAAGCTTTATGCAGCGCAGGGCCGGGAAAGTTGTTGATAGCAGTATTCGGTTTGCTGATGTCAAACAGAGAGGCAATTCTGGTATTGGTAGTACTCCAGAGTGGCTAAAGAAATTTCTGAAGAATACACCAGTTACTGTTGAACCACCATCTGTCAATGATCTAGGCATACAGACTGGGGTTTATGGAGCTCTTATGGTTTGGACATTTGTGAGTGGGGTTTCACAGACAGCAGGAGGGCAGTTACCCAGTACTGGAGCTGATGTACCTGGTCTGATATTGGCTACTGGGTTTGGAGCTTCACTCTACTTTTTACGCAAGAAAAACATGAAACTCGGTGAGAATATGAGCTGTGCATTATTTTGTTCAGATTACTCCAAAGAAGAATTAGTCTTGTATCTTTATCTTGGGTGTTGAGATCTATGGCAAATCAAGATGACAGGAACTGTCAATATCTGAAATATACTATCAGAATAAACCTGCATTAAAGAAAAGAAATGAGTATATAAATTGAAGAATAAGCACATTTGAGATTAGATGGAGAATGCCTGATTTGAACTTTATTACTGTCAGCTAGGCTGTACAGCCTATGGGACTTGTAACAAGGGTTTCTAAGGAGTGAAACTTCACGAGTTCTTACATAGGTGATTGCAGAAAGGAATCTAGGAGTGCTGTCTAAATCAAAAGGTTAAAGGTCCTGTATTTTTTCCTCTTTAGTGTGCTTGCTGGACCTGGAATTCATTATGAGAACCACTGTATATCACCTTCTTAGATGATTGTAGGTGGAACATCTATGAATGGGAAGATCATCAGTTTGGTCATTGTGACGTTGTCTAAGTTGCATGATCATTAGGCTCTTTCCTTGATTCATCCATTGGTCTTTTCCATCTTCCAAATTTAAATTTGAGTCATGCAAATTTGTCCTGTTTGCCGGTTTTCAATATTCACTTTCAGTTCCACCCACCAGCAGGTCTACCTAGGCGAGCACATGTCTGTTTACAAAGCAATAAGAGAATAGGAAATAGGTACCTTGCCAAACACCCAGTCTGATATTTTTGTTAAGGATCCATATCCAGATGTACGAAGTCTTGACTTTGAAGTATTCTTGTACTTTGTTCATAATTATGTGTCCATTACATAACTTTGCTGCCTAACGTTCTGTTTTTTTCTGATGCAAGGGATTTGCATTTTTCTAGAAATTTGCCTTTAGGTTGCAATTGTCTAGTGCTTTAATGACTCCCATGTGCACAACCATTTGCAGTTCTGATTTTCCATGTTCCACCTTTTGTTTATCTATTTCTGTTCATATTCCCTGCTAGGTTGTTTGTTTAAAAGTGGATAAATGTTAGATGATGTCACAGGTGATAGAAATCTCAACAACTTGCAATGAGGTCCCAAGGTCCTTCACGCCTGTCTCATACTTTCTGCCTTGTACCATTTAATCCCAGTCAACTGCCTCATCTTCTGGGTCCTGATTGTGGTTTTCCTTTAATTTTATTGATTGGATCTACGACCTTTGGGAAAATTTTGTCACCTCAAATAAATAATTTAATACCTAGTTTGGTCACATTGAGGAGATACTTCACCGAGGTATCCTTTTTCAGTGCCATCACAAATTTCTTTAGGAGAAATTTATGCATATTATAGGTCACTGTAATACTGATGTTACACTGCAGAAGAAGTTGATTTAGATGAGGCCAGTGGCATGGAATGGGCAACTTGTAAAATGAAATGATGTTGGTAGAAAAATGGATGCTCTATGTGACAAAGGATAATGTTGCCATTGGTGTGAAATGAATAGTTTATGTAACTGAGATTGATGTCACAGTTAATGCCTTCGATCATAGATGATGTTCTGCAGTATAAATGCCCTCCTGTATTGATGCCCTTCTTGGCTTCGCTACAAATGAGACATCCTGTACAGATGTTCTCTTGTTGAAATTATGATGGCTTGTCCATATACTATTCCTGCACTTATGACGTCTTGTACGGTTGTTTTCTCAGTTGTAATAATGATGTCTTGTATACACAACATCTCATTCTCCTTCAATATTGTCCTCAACTGACACCCTGTCAATTATTGTGTCTTGAATGGATGCTCTTTCATCTATAGTAACAATGCCTTCTAGGGAGGTTCTCCGAGCTACAATTTCTGAATAGAATTTTTTAATTAGAAATAACATGGCTACAATTTCTGCATAGCCTTTGTCGCTTGGAGAAAACTTGGTGGCAACTTTTGCACAAATTTTGGAACTTGGAAAAACTTGATAGGACACAATTTCAGGGCACAGAAATCTAGATACAAAATCATAGGAAAAGCACAAACTCTAAGGAAGTTGGCACGCATTTCAGAATTGAACAAATACACAATACAGTTAATGTGTAGGATAGGGTTTGACTAATATGCCTTAAAAGCTTGAATCGGTATATTGATGGGATTCTTCTGGAAAATTCCTATCATTATGTGCATGGAACAACTGATTAATTAATGTGCTTTTTCTGAGCATTTGTCATAAGATAAACTTTCACTGTTGTTTGATTAAGTGGCTTTGATCATTCAGTGACAAAAGAGGGCTAAAATAAAGGATTTCAACTATTTACTAGACTTTTTATGAAGGTATCTTAAACCTGCATAAATATTTCATGACAAAACCATTATATTTAAACTTAAGTCATACCAAGGCTAGGAAATTATGAGAATGAACTTGAATGATGGCTCAAAAAGTCTGATTACTTCATTTCTAGAAATATGCCATTATGCTTGCAAATCCAATTTTCACATTTTCAAAATGTGGGCTCAAATTCAGTGGGCCTACCTGAAGGGGGTCGATGAGTCCCTTCCATTGAACTGGTTAGCAAGAGACAACACATTGACATTGTTAATTGTCCTGACTCCTCTACTCTTCATCCAAGTGCTATTTTGTTGTTCCTTTGTAGGGTGAGCCACCCAGCTTTGCCAAATCAATTGCCCTGTTTTGTGGACCTTGGCCACTTTGAAGGGTCCGACTCACTTCAGCTGCAATCCTTTTTGAGTTTTATCTCTGATTTTCCATTGTACTAATGGATCACTGTGCCTTCCTTAATCATTTGTTTACACATGTTTATCATGCCACTGTCTACACCTTTTTTGAGCCAACCATTTTCAATTAAGATTAAATCTTCATTTGCATAGCTAGAATAGTTGTTTCATACTATTTTGCAGACTCCTGCTGTCACTAAGATGATTCTCAATTTGTACCTGGAGGCTAGGAATCTCAAGTTTCAATGGGACCACTGACTTTCAACCCTTCATCATGTGAAAGGGCATAGACTCTATAGTTACCTTGAATGATTTCCAAAATGCCAAAGAGTAGCTGGCAACTTCTCTGCTCCACCCTTTTCTTTGATGTCACAAGTCTTATATAGAACATTCACCAAATTTTATTGGATGTTTTTGCTTACTCATTTGCTCGAAGATAATGTTGACTTTACTTATGATGCATGATTATAAACTCCATTAGTTTTATGTTACATGATTCACAAACGATCTATTAAGCATCTAGGATCTTGTTATATATGTCGATTGGGTGCTCTCGTTGTTGAATCCTTGGGAGCTTATCTTCAACAATATGGGGATTTCTTGGTCCCACTACCGCTTGCAAATTAAGTTATTTTAGCAACAAGAACCACTTATATAATCTTACATGGATTACTGGCTTATTCATGATGCAAAAGTACCTATATAATCTACATAAAAAACTAAAGAAAGTTACCAGGGGACATTGCCAGAATTTTTACAGCATAGATCATCCTGATGCCTTCTTGTTCATTTGTACTATAATTTTGTTCTAACGGGGGTGCTTTTTGCTGAAAAAGTAAATTGGATGACCAATTTGCTTGGCCCCTCCTGTATGTGTGCGGCCAATTATGAACAGAAAGGCATCCACATTGATGTGAAATTCCTTATACCAGTATGGGAATGCCAACATTGTGGTGTCAATCACATCCACAGGGTGAAATACTAATCTAAAACTTATTCTAGGTTTTTCATTTTTTTCTTCTATTTTTGGTTGCATGCTACTACATCCATTCTTTGAATAAAGAAAAGCTTGGACTTTTTAGCACAAGGGCTAAATACATAGATTTTTCGTCAAGGTACAAATTGTTTTTTTTAATCCTTTTTCAATTCAATACATAAGTTCTTGGTGAATTTTCTACAAGAACTCTATAACCGATGTTCAGCATTAGCTTGTTTGCAATTCTGCTTTTGCAACCAATCTGAAATGGTGACAAGTTTTTATGACTTGACTACAATTTGTTCTTTATCCAATGGGAAATTGCTTCTTTTGAAGGTCAATGGTGTAACTTGGTTACTGTCAAGAATTTGATTTCTTTTCCCTTTAAAATACTTGTTGATTGTAGTCAAGGTTGTCACCTTTAATATACTGCCTAGCTTATTGTTCCCGTTAATCTGTTATCAAGAATAATACTTCCCATCCCTCAACTTATTGCCCTAGATCCCACGTACAGCATGATATGCTATGTTCTTTGAAAATTATGTAAAGCAACACAAGTTGCCTATGAAAGAACATAATCTGTATAGTCTTCCCACATGAACCTTACTGCTATAATATTGTCCAGGTCTTTCCAAGAGCATATGGCAGGCGTTTGTCGAAAAGACATCAAACCACACCTTGTCCACATTGGAAACCATGCTAAAAGAAGCCAAACCTTGATGTCATACATAAATATTAAACACCAATCTTGCTCCCATCCATGCTTGTAATTGTTTGTATGATGCTTCCTAGCCCAATTCAAATGGGACATCATATACTGGCTAGCCAATTTTGTATTGCAAGCAGAATAACATTAGAGCATGCCCTCTCCATCATCTTAAAATAGTTGTAAAATATGTTCTTCTGTTGACATTGCTCTTCTTGGTTCTTTGGATCGCCATACATTTTTGAAACATCAAATTCTATCCATCCTTGTCTACATTCTTATTCCCATGTTGGCTTTCAGTGCATTTTTCCATGCTCCATCATCTCTACTACTTCTAAGTCCACAGTAGACTTCCACGACCTATGGCAATCATCTATTTTGCACTGGTGGAAAATAAAAGGTCATCCTCCCGTTCCTATTCTAAAGTTTCCACAGTTTCCATATCCTTCAGTCTGTTCTCCAGCTTTATGGTATTGAGAGGTAGGTCCTGGGAAAATCTACTTTGATTTAAATCACTGGAAGTCACTGAACTAAAACGTTCCATATTTGGTCTCTTCATCTTGATTTGATTTGATCATCCCTTCTGCAGTGGTTCCTAGAAGTTCAGTTTCTACTTTGAATGCCATTCCAAAGGCCTCCATGGTTTCATAAACTTCATATACTTTTGGATGGGAAACTTCTTTCCATCAGTAAATCTGGTATAATTGGGCTTTGCGTCTTTAATTGATATTTAAATGATTAGATATGTTGAAGCTGATATTTTGCTTGTATAATTAATCTTCATGTGTACAGGAAAGGCAGCTGCAGTGACTGTTGGAGGCCTTGTGGTTGGAGCAGTACTTGGGGGAGTGGTGGAATCATGGTTACAGGTAGACATAGTTCCACTATTTGGGATCAGATCACCTGCTGTGGTTGTGAGTGAATTTGTACTTCTCTCTCAATGGTTATCGTCACTGTACCTACAATAGATGGGTGATAGGTAGTAAGGCCGCCATAATGAAATGAACCTTGCCAAAGCTCATGCTTATGTATAGTAAGCTGGCCATGTGTTGCGACTATGGACATGATTATTGAAGGTTCATTTTTGAGAATGCTACATTATCTCTTAATAATAAAATTTAAGAGGTTTCAATCTAGGCTTCAAAATGACTAGTTGATTTCAATCTGTACATACATGTAAAATCAGTCACAGTTTCAAGTGGCTTAGAAAAGGGTCATTTGCAATGTATAGCCTAACACAGTTAATGTACATTTCATTTATTCTGCTAATGCAGATCAGTTTCAAGCAACAGTTGTAGAAATGATTACAGTGACTCCTTAGGAGGAGATTTTTGCTGTGCCACTTTGGTATATTGTGCAATGAAATTGTCAAAATTATAATATATTCAATTATTTTGTTTCCAAGATACTCTTAATATGTCTAGGTATCTATTTTATGCTTACAATTGCAGTTCCTATTGAATGTAATGTTTTGCAGTTAATTGCTCATACCAATTTTGCTAAGAAAAATAATAAAATACATTGGTGCATTTTTGAGTTCTTATCATCTAAGATTCCAACAATTGTGACCTGGCTGGGAAACCAGTGAAGTGGTATTAATGTATTGTAGGTTGAGCATGTCTCATAGCCTGTAAAGTTGAGCTCAGTGTTCTATGGTTTTTCTAAGTATCATTTCAACCACCAGTTTCTGCCCCTCTAAAATTCAAATGAGCATACTCGAATATTTTTTCAAGAAGAATCAGTTATGGATAACAAACAATAAGCAATAGGATGCCATTTACTGTAGAATGCTTTCTGATGATCACAATGCTTAGTAATGCACAACTGGTCTTTTATTGTGCTGCTGTCAAGTAAGCGTGCAAGCTCTGTAAACACTAGCATTGTTTCCTCTTTTCTGTTTCTGCCAAAATTCAGTAGGGTTTGTTGTTGATTGATCAACTGTCAAATCCAATTAGGAAAGCTTATCCATACCTCATATTTGTGAATAGTACAGTGAGAATGATTCATTCCTCCTGCAAAAGTCATTTTCGGATGCTGTGCATGTCATTGAGAAACAATATATGTTTAGCTGAGGTTTGAGAATGTGGGGACTAAGTTCTAGGACACATGTAGACATGCCCCAAATTTTATTCAAATTTTGTTAGTAACGATTTATTCATAAATAAACAAAACACAACATTCACTAATACAATTTGAAATTGAAATAGGTCAATCATTGCTTTTCATTGAGAATACAATGATACATCTGTATATCATTATTTGAAACAATATCAAAGTTTTATGAGACATTTTAAAGATTTACTAATTTTAATTTTGAATTGGCAAAGCTTAGGGTTCAAGCCTAACTCTATGCTTATTAAGAACTACATTATTGTGAGAATTTAGGGTGCACATATTCGCAGAGACAATGGCGGGAAGAGAAAATAAAGAACTCTCTATATTAATACTAAACCATGCATGTTTCACACACTTTACATTGTAATGAGCAATTGTTTAGCCACCTAACTTCTAATCACAACAACCCACATGCCACTAACATATAACATGACTCCTAAGTCCTAACATAAATATTATTGGAGTGTTACACAAATGCCCAATTCCTGTAATCATTGTAACGTGGGAGAAATAGTTTAGCTTAGTTGATTATCTCGATTATGTAATTAATCCAATAAAGTCAATTTGCATTAAATTGTATGAAAGAAGCATGAAAATTGATATCGGATCAAATCCCAAGAGTTGGGAATATGAATGTAAAATATAACAAACGTGTTCACAATAAGTGATGAAACTAAGGTTTATTGCTAGAAAAATGCTTAATGTTGCAACAAGAAAATTTTAGGGGTTATATATCACCTATGGGCTAATTATCCATGCTCTTTCTGAAAAAAAAATATTCGTCAATTTCCATTTTTACTAAAAGTAATTCACCCAAATTCTATAAAGTAAAATATGTTAAATCCTTGGAAATTTGAATATTTTTACAAAAATATTGCCAAACATTTTATAGTTTGCATATTAATAACTAGTAAGATTCACCAATAAGTGCTAGTAGGTGTCTTCAAAACTCTACATCTGTTACCCCCTAGCCTAGAGATAACTAAGGAGATCATGTCTCGAGGCCCACAAGTCCTAGACATGGAGTACCGAGAGCTAGTTGACTTGAGCATGGCCTCGGATGGCCCCTCTTTTCTTCAGTGCAGTCCATGTATCACCAACAACAATATCCATCACACTAGCCTGGTCCCGAAGTAGTGGTGAGTCTTGCTCCATGAGGTAATGAGTTCGGTTATCATGGTATGTATCACTCTGATTTTTGAAGCACTTGAACATGTTGTATTGAATCCTTCTTCATTTCATGACGTTTGCTTGGAAATTATATTTTTTGCCTCGTTCATACTTGAAAGGGTGACATGGTGCCCTAGTAAGTTGATTTTCCTTTAGGATGGGTTGCTACTGGGTGGATCTGTGAAAAGTCATCGTCTGTTCCTTCCATACTTACCACTTTCCATCTTTATTCCTTCCATCTCCCCTATCCTTGTTTGGGCATTGGGATTGGCTACACTATGAAGGGTTGTACCTTACCTTGTGGGAAGAAGGGTCTAAAGGCCGAAAGGGTAAAAGTAGCTGGCAAGAGTTAAAAGCCAATGTTGAAACCTTCGAGATGCTTTGCCCAGGGATCCTCAAGAAAGTAGTGAAAAACTTTTCAGTAAGAAAATGGGACCCATAAGATAACATAAACACTCAAGGTACTAGTTGATGGATAGGAGGTCTCATCACGAGTTGACCTATTATGACCATGGGCATGTAGTGGTATGACACTACCACCTATATGGTCACCAAGTTAGGGTAGTGGCTCTTGGTGGCATATCCAAGAGAAAGGAGGTCTCATCACGAGCCAACCTGCCTTCTTATTTCCGTGAAATGTTTGTGGATAACGCTGTCACCTCTGGTCATCAAGCTAGGACAGTGGTCCTCAACTATTCCCTTGAAGCACAAGAGCAAAAGATCAAAAGAAATAAAGCTAAGAGTAAAAGGCAATGAATGTGTTAGGAAACAATTTCATTTATGACAAGGTGCAACTTGCTCTCTACAAAGGCACCCGCATGTAAGCCTTTACATTTCCGTGTTATTACATGCACCCCATGCCCAAATATTTACCCCATGTCACCTCACACACTTACATGACTTGGACTAGATCCCACCTAGGAAACACCCCAAACATAAGAGAGGTTAGCCCAGTAGGACACCTTGAGACCTTCTCCAAACCTAACTTGTCAAATTGCATAACGTCTTTGAGCATTTGTCTAGGTTACGGGGGGTTTGATGTACATGTTTGGGTAATTTAATTATTGGATGTGATTTACATCTATGATCCCTATGACTTATGAACCCCTAGAGGGTGTACTTGTTGTTGCTTCAGGACCTTGCCTGGTGGACATGCACACATGAGGGAATGATTAGCTCAAACATTCATGGGGGCTTAAAGCCCACAAATGGATGTTGAAACCCTAGCCAGGGGTGAGAAGAGATTGAAGACTTGCACCGGGAGAAAGAGGACGTTGCCTTTGGAGGTACCCTAGTAGACCTAGACCCAGGGGACCTTGCTCTTCCCACCTGAACATCACCATGACAACCCTAGACGTCATCCAGAGCTAGGGTTTCATTTTTGGAGGCATTGGTGAGCCTGGTGGCACGTGTGGGCATCATTTTAGGCCTCTGGAGGCCAACTTTCCCAGCTCAACGTTCCACATATGGGCCTCAACGTCACCCTAGAAGGGCATGACGTCACCCTTGGAGGTGTTTGTAGATGCAATTTTATTTTAATTATGTCAAAATTGAATTTTTGTTGTAAACTGTCCAGGTTGACCTTGTTTTTTACCTAAAGGTGAATTAAAGGTAAATTTTTTGTATAAATAAACATAAAGTATTGTCATTTTTACATCACAACTTGTCATTGTAGACAAGAGGTCTGAAATTTGCGCCCTATTAGGGTTATTGGCTGAAATTGTGAGGCACCACTCTTGTTTAACGCTGATTTTTGCAACTTGGATCAATTTTCGAAGTTTTATGGTGATCTTGCATGGTATTCTCACGACTATTCTTGGTGCACGTAAGTGAAATATGCATTTTTTCATCTATTGAATGGTTTTATTTTCTCATACAAGATTATGAAATTGCATGGTGTATTTAATGTTTGAAGTAAGAAAATCAAGTTGCTGCTTTCTTACTTTTTATTTGCCAAGCTTTTCACTAAATTGATCTAGTAACTAGTGAAACCCTAGAGCCCTAAATTTCTAGCACTCTAAGGGTTTTGTACTTGGTTATTGTTGCATAAATTTTACTCCATAAAAAGGCTAAGGAGAGCAAGGTGCTAGGGCCTATAATTTCCTACACCCTAGCATTTTGTCTCTTGAGGTCAAAGTTTAGGAGGAATTAACTTATTACTTCTCCTATACTTTTTCCCTCTTAGACTTTTGTGCATCATCATTAATTTGTAGCATTAGAAGAGAACGCCCTCCTTGACTCCATTACCCTTAAAGGCACTAGTCCTCTTCTCCTATTCCTTGACAAGACTACACTCAAACTTCACTTGCTATGTCTACTAACTTGGCTTAACTTACTAACCTAGTTTTAAGGTACTAACTTGCCATTGTTACTAACACTGCTACAACCATTATATAACAACTCATTTTAGTTTACAAGCTAACTAAATCAACCCAGAAAATTGCATGAAGCAAAGTACTATCATCTAGAGTTAAAGTGTGCATAAATTGTTTTTTACAAAGTGCATTTTTGAAGGTTTCTTGCAGCTGTCATCACTCTTGTTTTGCTGCTGTTACAATCACTTTTGACAGTCTGTTAAACTCATTTTCTGATTGATAAACCACCCATAATTTGTACTAGGAAAGCCACAATCAATAAATGCTAAAAGTGTTCACTAAATTGCCTTAGCAAGGTACTTTTCTTAAGTTGTTTACTGCTGTCATAACTGTTAATTTGCTGCTGTTATAAGTACTTTGACAACTTTTTAAGGTCATTACTTGGCTTGTATTAATATAGAAATTGTAAGTGTGAAAAGTATTATCATTGCAAGGTCTTTATACTTCATTACATTGTCCTTGTAAGTTGCAATTTCTAGATTTATTACTGCTGCTACACATCTATCTTTTATGCATAAACATGTTTGGTAGAAGACTTTTATATTGAAGTCACTGATTGAAAGCATTGATATTAGTGGTCATTATATAACATTTGTTGTTTCTTTGGTAAAAGGCATGTATCATTTACCTTATTTCCCCTTGACCCCCTTGACACAACCGTTCCAAGTGACTTCATTAATTTGAGTGACTTAGAGAGAGGGGTGGTATTACCTTGTCTCATCCTCCTTCATCAACCAACTAGGTCCTGGGATGTCTCCCTTGGAGTGAGGTTTTCCTCCTAAAGAGAAAGAGGTGTTGATGAATGCATCTATGGGAGACATCCTCCAACTTACAAATCCGTGAGATGTGGAACATAGCAGCTACATGAGTCTTTGTCTCAGCTTATAAACCTGAGAGAAATCCCCTAAGAAGGGTACGTGGTTCCTGCCTGAGACAGAGTCAGGAACGTAGAGATGACCTCCTCCATTCAGAGAGTGAGAAGAACTCCAGATGATTATCCGATGGAAGAGCAATTTGTTGAGTTAGGACGTGCCTGTGGCTGAGCACAAAGTGAACATGTGAAATCCCAAAAGTGTTAGGAACATTGTCATGTGAACATAAATGAAGATGAAGTGATAGCCTCATCTGAGCAACAGAGTTGATGAGAAGACTCCAGATGATTCTCCTGTCGGTGGCAGTGGGAAAGAAAATCTGTAGAGTGGACGTGCCCGTGAACAAGCACAGGTGAACGTGTGAAGAACTGGTTCTTCTGTGTAATGCAGTGAATCAGAACTGTGACATCCCTATGGATGTGCCCCTAGTGGATGAGCACTAGTTGGTGTATCAAATCCTTTTCTATATACTGTCCAAGAGTCAGACCTACCTGTAACTCTAATTGTTATGTAAAGGGTACAGGTCGGCCCCACCTTAATATTTTTAATATCAAATGTAAAAGATAATTAATATTAATATTAATATTAATTATTATAATAATAATAATACATTTGACTTAGAGAGGTCATCCCTATTGAGCCAATAGACACCTTTGTTGATTGGTCAATTTTAGTATAAGTAAGAGATGCTTCTCCATTGTAGAATCATATCTTTCTCATGTGTTTGGAAATTTCAGCAAACACTTCTATTTGGAAAAAGGTGCACACCTCTCTTGGGCGCTAGTCTTCTAGGGATTAAGAACCCTCTTGTGTGCTAAGTCATTCTTGGTGGTGAAAGGTCTTTCTCTCGAAGAATATAACAAAGGATTTGGCTGGGTTTTCTTCCCTTGCTGAGAAGGGTTTCCCAAGATACTTCTTGTGTTCTTGTGCATAGTGTTTCTTCTTGTGATCTTGGTTGCTGCAAAATTCTTGTTTATGGTTAAGACATGATGAAATTAAAATGAACTACATGCTTAAACTAGCTTATTAAAAAATCAACATGCTATCAGAGCATAGGTCTTGAAGATCCCATTGCACAAGCATTTTCCATCTCCTTCACTCTCTCATTTGCAGAAACCGTGTGACCCTCCTAGGGTTTCCAAAAAATATGTACGACCTCTTCAGAGAAGTTTCATCACTCAAAACTTGGATGCTTGGGATGAAAATGACATAGAAGGGCACGACCTCCTTCATCGTACCTCCAACAAGTCTCAGATCTAAATTTCGGGCATTTTCAAAATTTTGACCCTAAGGGTTTCTAGGGTTTCGTCAAAATTCTGTAGAAAATTCTGAATTATATTTATAAGAATTTCTTGAAGAAGCTCCACAAAGGCTATCATATTTAAAGGCTTATTGTTGGTAGTCATAAGCCCAACAAAATCTAAAAGTGCTAGCCTAGCCTAGCCGTTAGGTTTTCTAGCCTAGTTGACAAGGGTTTGTGAAGATGAGCAAATTCATGATGGGAAGCAAGATCAACACAAAACTCCAAAGCAATGAAGACATCAACATATGATCTCTCTTAGGTATGGTTCCTATAAATGATAATACTTGGCTAATTGACAATGGTGCCTCCAGGCACAGGGCCGGTATTAGAAATCATCTAACACACTTCATTGAGAAAGATACACATCTACATGTTGTCCTTGGAGATGATGCTAGATATAACGTGAGAGGAGTTGGCAATTCCACCTTCCAAATAGATTCAGATATGCATCTCAAATTAGAAGAGGTTCTATATGTACCAGGAATGAAGAGAAACCTTGTCTCTATTTCGGCCCTTGAAGACAAAGGTTACAAAATTACTTTCTCAGAAGGAAGAGTCCTTGCATGGCACAAAGACTTTGATATCAACTCTTCCAAAGTAATTGGTGTCAGAGAAAACAACTTGTACAAATTGACCATCAAACCAGTTCAAGCCTTATCACATGACACTATCAGCTTGAGTGAGTTATGGCATAGAAGACTTGCTCACATTCATTATAGATCTCTTCCATCTCTAAGGAAAATGGTAATAGGTCTACTAGAGATCCAGATCCAACATGAAGGTGTTGGCAAAGGTTGTTCCATTGGAAAAAATGTTAAAGGATCCTTTCCTAGCAGTGACAATAGATCCAAGGAAATCTTGGACTTGATACATTCAGATGTATGTGGGCCAATGACTGTTGCATCCTTAAATGGGTACTTGTACTATGTACTCTTCATAGATGATCACTCCAAGAAAACTTGGATTTACTTCCTAAAGAACAAGGATGGAGTCCTTGCCAAGTTCCTAGAATTCAAAGCTCAAGTTGAAAACTTGACCAGAAGAAAAATCAAAGTATTGAGATCAAAGAATGGAAAAGAATACACCTCAAAAGATTTCATCAGTTTTTGTATTGAAGTAGGGATCAAGAGGGAGCTCACAGTTCCGTACAATCCTCAACAAAATGGGGTTGCTGAAAGGAAGAACATAACTATCATTGAGGCAACTAAGACAATGATACATGATCAAAGTCTACCCATGACTCTATGGGAAGAAGCATGTATGGCAACAATATATGTTCAAAACCGTAGTCCTCATCAGATCCCGAAGAACATTACTCTAGAAGAAGCATTCACCAAAGTGAAGCCTAAGATCAGACACTTCAAAATATTTGGATGTCCAGTGTACCTTCATGTACCCAAAGAAAAGAGATCCAAACTAGAATCTTCAGGAAGAAAGGGTACATTTGTAGGATACAGTGAATCCTCAAAAGCATATCGAATCTACATCTCAGGTCAGAGACAAATTGAAGTAAGCAGAGATGTTGCTTTTGAAGAAGAAGTAGCCTTATAGAAATCCAGAGAAGCTCATATGGAAATAGATGGTGAAACAATACGTCCTCCTCATTCAACAGTTCAGAGGGAGACAAATATTTTTCCAGATGAGCCAACAATGCCATTTGACCCAATTACTCCATCAGATTCGGTTGCCCCAAGTAATATACCCAAAGACATCATAGTTGGACATAAAAGACCTGCTTGGGATCGACAAAATTTAGAAGAAGCAGAAGGGCATAAAGCCCCACAAGGAGCAACCAGAGAAAGCAAGAGGCCTAAGAGATTCTCAAGCTACCTTTTAGCCTTGACTCACATTATTGATTAAGAGCCAACTTGTCATGGAGAAGTCTCAGGTGAGCAAGTATGGCAAGATGCCATGAATGAAGAATACCAATCTATACTAAAGAATGATGTATGGGATGTTGTCCCATGACCAGAGGGAAAGTCTATAGTGACTTCCAAATGGATTTACAAAATCAAACATGTTGCTGATGGAAGCATTAAAAAATATAAAGCAAGATTTGTGGCCATAGGGTTCTCACAAATAGAGGGAGTCGTCTATGACGAGACGTTTTCACTAGTAGCCAGATATATCTCCATTCGATCTATCATTGCACTAGCTATTTCCATGGGTTGGAAGCTACATCAGATGGATGAAAAGACTGCTTTTCTCAATGGTGAAATTGAGGAAGAAGTCTATATTGAACAACTAGAAGGTTTCGTTATACACAACGAAAAATATCATGTATGCAGATTGAAGAAATCCCTCTATGGTCCAAAACAAGCACCATGTGCTTGGTACGAGAAAATGGATGGTTTCTTGATGGGTTTGGGTTTCAACAAAAGCACAACCAACCCAAAACTATATTATCACATTGATGGAAATGCGTTTTTGATTCTAGTTCTATATGTGGATGAACTTCGTCACCGATTCAGAGAGACTCATTGCTGAATGCAAGCAAGCATTAATTGCCAAATTTGAAATGAAGGATTTGGGCCAAATGCATTATTTCTTGGGACTCAAAGTATGGCAGAGATCAGATGAGATTTTCCTAAGTCAAGGAAAATATACTTTGGAGATACTGAAAAGATTCAAAATGACAGATTGTAAATCCATGCCTACTCCAATGGTGATGGACTTAAATAAGATAAATGACACTGATTCATGAGACATAGATCCACATTTATATCGACAACTTTTGGATCTTTGATGTATCTTGTTAACACCGGACTAGACATTTGCTATACAGTAAATGTGCTTAGCCAGTTTATGAGCCAACCAAAACAAACACATTGGATAGCTGCAAAACATGTATTGAGATACTTACAAGGAACAATTGGTTATGGCCTAAGATATGCAACAAATGTGGACCTAAGTCTGGAAGGATATGCCGATGCAGATTGGGAAGGAAGTGCAGTAGACAGAAAGAGCACCTAAGGTAGATGCTTCACCCTAGGATCATCCATGGTTTCCTGGTGCAATAGAAAACAAAGCTCTGTGGCTTTGAGTACAACAGAGGCATAATACATTGCACTGAGTGTGGCAGTTCGTGAAGCTGTATGGCTTCACAAAATTTTGACAGACTTGTTCGATCATGAGATGGATCTGACGATTATTCCTTGTGACAACCAGAGCTGTGTAAAGCTCTCTGAGAACTCAGTATTTCATGACAAATCAAAACATATTGAAATCAAGTATCACTATATCATAGACATGGTGCAAAGGAAGACAGTTCATGTACAATATCTTTCTACTCATGAAAAAATTGCATATATCTTCACTAAACTACTTGCCAAGACAAAGTTTGAGTATTTATGTGAGAAACTTGGCATGATGGAGAATGCCTCCCTAGCTGAGAGGGAGTGTTGATGAATGCAACTATGGGAGACATCCTCCAACTTACAAACCTATGAGATGTGGAACATAGAAGCTACATGAGTCTTTCTCTCAGCTTACAAACTTGAGAGAAATCCCCTAAGAAGGGTACGTGGTTCATGCCTGAGACAGAGTCAAGAACGTAGAGATGACCTCCTCCATTCAGAGAGTGAGAAGAACTCCATATGATTATCCAGTGGAAGAGCGATCTGTTGAGTTAGGACGTGCCCATGGCTGAGCACAAAGTGAGTGTGTGAAATCCCAAAAGTGCTAGGCACATCGTCATGTGAAAAAAATGAAGATGATGTGATAGCCTCCTCTGAGAAACAAAGCTGACGAGAAGACTCCAGATGATTCTCCTGTCGGTGGCAGTGGGAAAGCAGATCTATAGAGTGGATGTGCCTGTGGACAAGCATAGGTGAATGTGTGACGACCTGGTTCTTCTGTGTAATGTAGTGAATCAGAGTTGTGACATCCCTATGGATATGCCCCTAGTGGACGAGCACTAGTGGGTGTATCAGATCCTTTTCTATATACTATTCAAGAGTCAGACCTACCTGTAAACCTAATTGTTATGTAAAGGGTATAGGTTGACCCCACCTTAATATGTTTAATATCAAATGTAAAAGATAATTAATATTAATTATAATTATATTAATAATACATTTGACTTAGAGAGGTCGGCCCTATTGAGACAATAGACGCCTTTGTTGATTGGTCAAGTTTAGTATAAATAAGAGATGATTCTCCATTGTAGAATCATATCTTTCTCATGAGTTTGAAAATTTCAGAAAACACTTCTATTTGGAAAAAGGTGTGCACCTCTCTTGGGCACTAGTCTTCTAGGGCTTAATCACCCTCTTGTGTGCTAAGTCATTCTTGGTGGTGAAAGGTCTTTCTCTTGAAGAATATAGCAAAGGATTTGGTTGGGTTTTCTTCCCTTGTTGAGAAGGGTTTCCCAAGATACTTCTTGTGTTCTTGTGCATAGTGTTTCTTCTTGTGATCTTGGTTGTTGCAACATTCTTGTTTATGGTTAAGACATGATGAAATTAAAATGAACTACATGTTTAACCTAGCTTATTAAAAAATCAACAAGAGGTACCCTATTGGGGTGAAAATGATAGGGTTACCTCTGTGTTACGTCAATCTAAGCCTACTTGCCTTATGCTTTGGGAAAATATAGATCACGCGATAACATTATTGGTGCCGTTACCATGGAACATCGAGTCAATTTTCCTCGTACGACACTTTTTCGGTAAGCCTTTTTCCCAAAGCCTTTACTTCACGAAGCTTACCCGACGACTCCATTGAGGTTGATTCTCTCTTTTCCCTTTGATGATCCCTAGAAGGATTATCTGGCGACTCCACTAATAACAAAGCCAATCATGGCTTGTTAATGGGACCCGGGTAATTTTAAACCCTTGGATATGAGTGAAATTCTGGGTTACCCTCAACAAATGCCTCTGAGGTATGAAAATTGGCTCCCTAGATTCACTGGTAATGATGGGGTTAGGGTTGAAGATCATATCGATAATTTTTGGGCTTTCTTTCATCTCCACCCTATCGGTGACGATGCTGAATATTTGGCAATGGAACTTTTCTTTGCCACTATTCATGGCAACACATCTATGGACTAGTTAGAAGAAACCTTTCTCGAGAAATGGGGTATTAAATTAGAAGATATCCACATGCTAATAAAAAGACTAGAATACATGAAACAAACTAAGAACAATATTGTCAAGGAATTCCATACCAGGTTTGAGAATTTGCTACAACAAATTCCTAGACACCATCATCCTGAAGACAAGTACCTCGTTTACCTCTATACCAATGCACTCTTATTGCAATTAGGATTTCTCCTCAGTGAAAAAGGGCCAAGAAAAATCCAATAAGCTTATCACATGGCTATACAAATCGAGGAAAATATCTCCTTGTTCAAGGGAGAACACCTCTTTACTCCAGAAATCAAAGTTGATGACCCCAAAGATACCCCAGATACTCTTAGTTTGGAGAGATTATATTCCCTTGAGATCTTTGTTAGTAAATTCTAGGAAAGATGGGAACAAGTCATTGACCAACAAGAGGTTGAAGAGAGGAATCCTAATGAAGGTTACCAATCCCACGAGGAAGAGAGAATTTACTCATGATTCTACCGAGGATAATGAGGACCTGGTTGAAGAGTGAGAGCTTGAAGATATCAAACATGATGATGAAGCATTAATGTGTGCTCCTCTCTCTGATGAATCCATCCGAAATCCTATTCCTCTCGCATAAAAAGAAGAGGATGAACTTAGTCACTTTCCTTTTCAGGTTTTTGATGATATCCTATTCTATGATTCAGAAGGTGAAGAAGAAAGGGAATCGTTAGACGAGCTAGACCCTCCGTATTATGAAGCTGAATATGTAGGGGAAAGTCATGAGGAAGAGGCACTGATGCTTTCTCTTCCATTTGATGAAGTCATCCAAGTCTTCGATGCTCCTGCACAGGAGGAAATGAATACGGTAAGTTGTTTCCCTTTCCAATATTTTGAAGATGCTTTGTTTTGTGATTTGGAAAGTGAAGAAGTGTTAGAGGAGCCCTTGGATGTTTTAATCCCTTCATGTTATGATAAAGGTAATGACATGGTTGATAATATTTATGAGTTCAAACATGTCGGGAAACATAAATGGGGTGTGATTGGGTATGATGGGGATCCCATTTACGACATTGATGGTCATTTCCAAATGTTTCCTTTACAACTATCATATGAGGTTACTACTAATTTTGACATTTGGCAACTAGGAGATGATGTCGTTACAAATGTTTTCCAAGCACCCAAGGGTGACCTAGTTTTATGTTCTCCTAATGATTTTCGGTCATACCTTGAGGATTTTGATGAGTATTCCTTTGAGCACTTGGATTTATTCTATAAAGAAGATTATCAACCACCGTTGTGCTCAAATCTTGACAAGGGTAAGGACGTTGCTTTCCTAAAGTAGGATACTTGTGACAAGGTTTTCCATCTCCCTTCGATTACTTTACCTCGTTATGTCACTAAGGATTCAGCTAAGAAACATGTCCCTTGTCCCAAGTTTTCTCTAGGGCAGAGCCTTCTTTTAGAGTTCAAGGGTAGGTTGAATACCTTAAGAAGAATTTTGTTATCTCGATCTTTCAACTTTCCCGTGAAAATTGCCAATCATCCTCTAGGTTCTTGCTAGCCCCTTCCTAGACCTCAGGATGTGATGACGTCCAAGGTAGCCAATCTTAAGTATCTTTAAGTCAGTATTTTTATCCTTTGATTTTCACGATCCCTTTCTGAGATGGATTGAGCACTTTCCTAGAAGTGTAACTTGGCATAATTTTGTCCCTCCCTCCCGCCTCCATTAGCTAGAATTTACGAATTCCTATGATATGATGCATGCTCTAACTCATGTTATTTTTGTGCTTGACTTGTCATTGTTTTTGTTTATGATGAAGCACAGAGGCATGTATTATGCAGTATTTCTGGGATGGTTTCACTGGTTATATGACTACACCTAGCACTCAACCAACATGTAAGTAGAGGTAGGTAGGCATTTTCATCCATTGTATATACATTTGCATATCATGTTAGCATAGTTGTAGTTGCATTTTTCATATTGTCTTGATTCATTATGTATATATGTATGCTCATAATCATATGNNTTCATATTGTCTTGATTCATTATGTATATATGTATGCTCATAATCATATGATAGACCAGAGATGCTTTTATTTGTTTATTTTATCATAAATGAACGATGGGTGATATCACCACCCTAGGGATTATTGATGTCTTTTGTTGAGATTTAGCAAGCACAGGTCATACTAGAGATGTTGATGTTCTCATAAGCTCTACGGTGAGCACATGTCTCTGAGTTGGAACCAGATGTTATCCCCTAGCCTAGGGATAACTAAGGAGAT
>CBVK0102666251.1:0-23980 GCA_900067695.1 Picea abies | reverse complement strand
GTGCATTAGGGCGACAACAGGGGGGACATAAAGTCATGTTTCCTAGGGAGTGTTTGTAAAGTGACCTTTTAAATAAAGTGCTTTTATAAAGTGAATGTACTTTATAACTTAAAGTGATTTTAAGTTGTGGGACCCAAAAGTATTTAATGTGCATTTATTTCTTATTTTCTAATTAATAAGGAGCATTAAATGTGAGCCCTCAGATTAGACTTATGATAACCATTAGATTGAGTTGGTTATGTAAGTTAGGGTTTCTTGGGAAAAGAAAGAGTACATATACATGCTTAGGAATGGGAGAAGAACACACAGTAAAGACAAAGGAGAGAGAGAGATCAGATTTCTAGAGAGTTCAAGAGCATAGTTTTCAAAGCAAATTAGAGTGCACAGTTCCCAAGGCAGTGCAATCATAACAGTCCGTATAGCAGAAGGAAGGACAGTCCGTACAATGAGAAGACAGTCCATACAACAAGATGGAGGCACAATTTCCAAGGAAGAAGTCCGAGCAAATCGTACTGTACTTGTTGGCACGATTCTCGAGGCAGATTTTGTGCATTTACTATTGCTGATTGTTATCTGTACAATGACACGATTTCCTAGAAATCAGGTTGTTGTTTGGTTGGCACGTGTGGACAGTTGAAGCTTGTTGGCACAAATTTCTAGAAAGAAAACAGATTGTTGAGATAAGTTGATTTGCATTTCTGATTTAGAGTTGGAATTATTAAATTTCTAGGTTGTAAGAAATTTCAGGTTTGCTCTTGAATAATAGAAATAATCTCTCTAGGGTTTTCCCCACAGTGGGGTTTTTGCCCTGGTCATTGGACCAAAAATCACTTGACTACTTGTTGCCTTATCAGAGTATGGGTCAGTGATTTACTTAAGTGTTTTAGCTTTCAGTTGCTTTCTGTTTTAAAGGAATTTATTAAAAGACTAAAATCTCAGGTTGGTCAAGTGTTTGACAAAATGTGTGAATGAGATATTTATGATTTTGTCATTAAAAATATTCAGCCTTCAAAGTTCACACACTTCAACTCCTCATCTAGATATTTCCCCCTAAGTGCACCATAAGAGGAGGCTTTGTATCCAGGGCCAGTGTTTGAAATTGCATCTACCACGGGCTAATGAAAAGGAGACTCTGCAATGTTAAATGAGAGGTTGTCATGGTACCAAAACCTCCTAACTTCCATATTTGCCTCCTTCCTCTGCTTTTCATTATAACTTTCTAAGGTTGGTTGAGATCTTGGGGCTGTGCAAGGAAGGAGGAAAGGAGAGGAGATACTTGGACTTGCTCCAGTATTTGATGATCAACTAACTGGAGGTGCCATCTGAGATCTACCCATCCCTCCAACTTCAAACTTTGTCATAGCTCTCTTAGTATTTTGGTCTTTGATAACTTGCAAAGCAGCTTTCATTTCAATTGTGACTTCTACAAGGAAACCATCACAAACAATGGCATTTTTGCATGCAACTCTAGCTAGGTGGTGTTTCATCCTATTATGCCCCCATACATAGTAGTGGGACAGTAGTTTCACTTTACTTGATGGTCATCATCTGAAACCACCGGAACACAATGTTCCCATGCCTTATCAACAGGCCTTTTACCTCTGGGCTTAGGTGTCATGGATGAGAATCTGGATTGGCAAAAAGTATGGTAGAGTTAGTAGCATGGCGGTATGGCATCATTTAAAATTTAAAATTTTAATTCTTAAATTTTAATTATAATGGTTAAATTTAATTTTTTATAGCCATCCTACAAGCCTATAGGATGCCATCTCTGCCCACAAACCCTATAGTATATACTATAAAGTTATAAACTAAAAAAAACCTAAGTGACTAAACTAAATAATTACCCACTTGCCTGAAATTTGAATGTTGAGAGTCTGAGACAACGACATTCTTCACGCAGTAGCCAGTGATGAATTGAATCCTCCACACAACAACTAGTTGATGATGATGAAGCCTACTTCAATTTCCCTCCTAAATGATGATGAACTCAGCCCCCTTTCATAGTGACAATGCACAACACTCTTCTAAGGAAGAATGGCTCATGAAAATAAATGGAATAAGAAAGAATGAGGTGAGAAATTTCTTTATAAAGAATTCTAACCTCTCAAGCACCTCATTTCCCTCCTAAAATTCCCTCCAAAGAAATGTTGACTTGGTCCAATCGCATGTGTGGGATTTTCTGGGCGCTTTGTGGGGTCGATTGATCTTGGGCACAGACTCTCGAGTCTGAGGCAAGACTCCTAAGTATTGAAGAGTCCAGCGAGTATTTAAGGGTTTTAGAGGAGTCTTAGGGAGTCAGGAGTATTATAGAGGACTCTTGGGGAGTGACTCTTTTTGATGGTGACTCTTCAAGACACGGGAGTCCGAAAAGCGCCTGACAACACTGCTCTTAATACACCATGAGAAACCTTTTAACCCCCCCCAAACACAAGTTGTATCATCTCAACAGATGGAAAAAATGATTCGAAAAGGAGCAACTACCTATTTTATCCAATGCCACCACATGGGAATACAATAACCAGAATAAGACTCCAAAAATTTAGAAATTCAAGACCTAATTCAAACACACAAGAAGGTGTTTCAAGACCTCCCCATGGACTTACCTCCACAAAGAAGAATTGAACACATAATTGAAATTAAACCGGGATCAAGTCCAGTCAAGATTAGACCATACAGATACCCCCATCATCATAAAACAAAAATAGAAAGATTAGTTCAAGACTTGTTAAAATGTGGTATTATCACAAAAAGTAGAAGCCCATATTCAGACCCAATTGTACTAGTACGAAAGAAAGATGGTTCTTTCAGGTTATGCATAGATTATCGTGGGCTTAATAAGATAACAATCAAGAATAAATTTCCCATTCCTTTCATCGATGAAATGTTGGATGAACTTCATGGAGCCAAAAAAATTTCAAAACTTGATCTGAGACCAGGATATTACCAGATTAGGGTAAGATTAGAAGATGTATCGAAGACCGCCTTCAAGGTAATGCCTTTTGGGCTAACTAATGCCCCGGCTACCTTCCAAGCAACTATGAACGAACTATTTCACCCACACCTAAGAAAATATGTTTTAGTCTTCTTTGACGACATATTAGTGTACAACAAAACATGGAAGGAACACATAAATCATTTAGGACAAGTATTGTCTATTTTAGAAAAAAATCAATTCTACGCAAAAATGTCACCATCCTTGTTCCATCCCTTCACCATTTTCGAATAAACTAGAGAACAAGGATGGGGACGGAAATGGTGAAGGGATGGGAAATTAGTTGGGCGTGAGTGGGTGTTGTTTAGAGGTGAAGGAAGGGGGGGCAGAACCGAGCTGCTCTGATACCAATGTAATAGAGAAACCAAGTATGTAATTGTAATAATAATATATATTGAAAAAATATAAATAATTGATAAAAATAAGATGATTACAATTGAGAATGAGGGCTTGTTTATATACCCACGCAGGGGTGCCCTTAACCAATAGACATGTCCTTTCATTATTAATAACTACTATTTACTAATTAATTATTTATGTTATGAATATCTATTTATATGTATTTTTTATGTTCATAACAGAGAGACGAGAAGTACTTCCTCTAAAAAAAAAAGGACATGGCTACAAACTAAGTAAATCATTTGATTTATAATTTTATAGTTGATTGCATTTTTTAAATAAATGAAGGATATTATTCTAGTACAAGGGCTCTCAAAAGACTTGGACCATTATCCCTGGTACAGGAGTCCAAACCATACTTAAATCGTTCATTATACAAGACAAGCAGAGATGTTGTCCTTGAAGAAGAGACGGTTTTCTTAAAGACCCAGAAAATCTCAGATGGAGATTGACAGTAAGACAACACCTTCCCCCCCTTCAGCAATTCAGAGGAAGACAACCATTACTCCAGGTTATCCAGCTTCTCCAGTTGATATGTTCAGAGAATTTGTAGTAGGGCATAAAATGCCTACCTAGACTCACTCTACAAGAGGCAAAGAAACATACAAGCCTCTCAAGGCACATTCCGAGAAAGCAAAAAGAAATTTTCGAGCTACTCTTCAGTCATGAGCCACTTCATTGATGTTGAGACACCTTGCCTTAGAGCAGCAACAAGAGAACCGGTATAGCAAGGTGCCATAAAAGAACAACACCAATATATCTTAAAAGAATAAGGCATAAGATATTATTCAGGGACAAGAAAGAGAAGTCTGTGGTAACTTCCAGGTGGATCTATATGATCAAGCATGCAGCTGATGAAAGTGTCAAGAAATACAAAACGAGATCTATAGCCAGAGGTTTCTCACAAACAGAGGGAGTTGTCCATGATGAGACACTTGATCCAGTGAACCCAATACACTTCCATCTGTACCTCCATCCATGAGTTGGAAACTATATCTGACAGATAGATTCTTGATAAGTTTGGATTTCAACAAGAGTATTGTTGATCCAAACCTATATTGGTGACAAGAACCTGATCCTAATGACTTATTCAGAAAGCGTTGATGTTACAAGTAATCCTTGACTTCTGAATTCAAGATGAAGAATCTGAGTATGATGCACTACTTCTTGGGACAAAAAGTATGACAGATGACCTATAAGATTTTCCTGAGTCAAGGAAAATATACAGTGAAAATATTAAAGAAGTTCAGTATGGCAGAATGCCAAATCCACCGTGTTGGATTTAAAGAAGAAGATTGATGACGATTCAGACGAGACTGATCCACGGTTGATTGAATCACTAATGTATCTGGTCAACACCAAACTTAATCCATACCATGCAGTGAAATGTGCCTAGTCATTTCATGAGTCAACCGAGACAGACTCTCTAAACAAACAGCAAAACATGTATTGATATATATACAAGGCACAGTTGGATATGGGTTGAGATATGCCTCCAGTATAATCTTGGGTTTACAGGACATGACGATTCAGACTGAGCAGAAGGTACAGTAGAGCACTTTCGATTGATGTTCTACCATGAATATTGCCATGGTTTCCTAAGTGCAGCCAGAAACAAAACTCTGTGGCCTTGAGTACCACAGAGACAAAGCATATAGCAGTGAATGAGCAAAGCAATGTGGCTTCATAAACTTCTAACAAATTTACTTGACCACGAGATGGATCCTATGATAATAATCAAAGAGCCGTGTATAAAGCTCCTTAAAGAACCCAATGGTTCCTATTAGATTGAAACACGATGAGATATCCTTATGTCAGAGACTTGTTGTAGAAGAAAAATTCTATACTTGCAGTACCTTCCTACACCTGAGCAGACTGCAGACATTTACACCAAACAGACTTGGTGAAGAACGCCTTCCGAGTTGAGAGGGAGTATTGATGATTCCAGCCAAAATCAAAATTCAAAGTACATTTGTATGAGACTTGGCATGATGAAGAATGCCTCCCTAGCTGAGAGAGAGAGTGTTAATGATTGCAACTATGTGAGACATTCTCCAGCTTACAAACTTGTGAGGTGTGGATCATTGCAGCAATGTGAAGTCTTTCTCTCAGCTTACAAACCTGAGAGAAATCCCCCAAGAAGGGTACGTGGTTCCTGCCTGAGACGAAGCTGGGAACGTAGAGATGACCTCCTCCGTTCAAAGAGTTGAGAAGAACTCCAGATGATTATCCAGTGGAAAAGCGATCTGTTGAGTTAGGACGTGCCTGTGGCTGAGCACAAGGTGAACGTGTGAAATCCCAAAGTGTTGGGTGCATCGTCATGAGACAAAGATGAAGATGATGTATTAGCCTCCTTTGAGCAGTAGAGTTGACGAGAAGACTCCAGATGATTCTCCTGTCGGTGACAGTGGGAAAGCAGATCTGTAGAGTGGATGTGCCTGTGGACAAGCACAGGTGAACATGTGAAGACCTGGTTCTTCTGTGTAATGCAGTGAATCAGAGTTATGACATCCCTATGGATGTGCCCCAAGTGGATGAGCACTAGTGGGTGTATCAAATCCTTTTCTATATATTATTCAAGAGTCAGACCTACCTGCAACCCTAATTGTTATGTAAAGGGTACAGGTCGGCACCACCTTAATATGTTTAATATTAAATGTAAAAGATAATTAATATTAATTATAATAATAATAATAATAATATGACTTAGAGAGGTTGGCCCTGATGAGCCAATAGACACTTCAGTTGATAGGACAAGTCTAATATAAGTAAAGGAAAATTCCCATTGTGGAAATACAATCATTCAAGCAAGTTTGGAAATTTCAGCAAGTACACTTCTTTGGCAAAAGGTGCGCACCTCTCTTGGGCGCTAGAGTTCTAGGGTTTAAGCACCCTCTTGTGTGCTAGTTCTTTCTTGGTGGCAAAGGTCTTTCTCTTGAAGATTATAGCAAAAGGATTTGGCTGGGTTTTCTTCCCTTGTTGACAAGGGTTTCCCAGGATACATTTTGTGTTCTTGTGCATGGTGCTTCTTCTTGTGATCTTGGTTGCTGCAGCATTTATGGTTATGGTTAAATGATAAAATGGAATGAACTTCATGCTTAACCTAATGCTTATGAAAAATCAACATGGAGCTCATTTTTTCATTATTCATTATTGTTGGATGCACAATTTAGATAAGCGTGTAGTGCATTTTTATTAATGATATGAGACACGTATATATACATGATGTGACCTTTGGATTCATCGTCCAAGGTCTCTTGGACTCCCGACAATTGTTAGATGATTTTGACTCTTCACATTCCATGAAATTTGTAACCCTAAACGGATTACGTTTCCAACATTCGCCCCTTAATCTAAAGGGGTGTATGTGAGTCCAAGGTGAGAGCTGAAGTCTGGAAGTGTGCAATTGTTGATAGATGAATGTGCTCTCTAAATATGGTGGTTTTGGGATGACCACAAACCGAATGGTGATGGTGGCTTAAGGAAGACCACAAACCAATCTGGTGGTTTAAGGATGACCACAAACTCTGGAACCCTTCTCTAGGCTCAATGGTTCCCGGAACATTTCCTAAGTTAGCTAGAAGCTAGAAGTTAATGTCTTCTACTAATGGGAAGTGCTCTCGAATGTTGGTTTAAAGCTTACCATAAAATGTTGTCTAGCAGAAGTTGAAAGTCTTCTACTAAGTGGTGGTTTAAGGAAAACCACAAACTGTTGTCTAGCAGAAGTTGAAGGTCTTCTACTCAGTGGTGGTTTAAGGAAAACCACAAACCAATTACCCTCGCTTGTCATGCTCTCTTATTGTTGCTCAACTAATCGGACTTCGAAACTGGAAGCCTGATTGTCAATCGTTGATGTTGTTCCCCCCTGTCAGGGACAAGGTGAGAAGACCAAAATCTGTCCATTGCAAGATGTGTCAATACTTGAGAGTGAATTCGTCAGTATGACTAAGATATCTTCTTGACTACTGATGACTATTGCCAAGAAGCCATCCACCCATAGTGGTTCTTTACTCTTGCATATTTCTTGTTGTTAAAACATTTGTTTGAGTGACGATTGTGTTGTCCACAATGCTCGCAAGAATAAAGATCAAAGCATTGATCTTCCATGTGGCCAACTCGCTGACAATGTTGGCATTTATGAATCTACTCTTAAACTAGAGCAGTGAATGTGAACCATCTGTTGATTTTTCATAAGCTAGGTTAAGTATGAAGTTCATTCCATTTTAGCATTTCACTTAACCATAAACAATAATGTTGCAGCAACCAAGATCACAAGAAGAAACACCATGTACAAGAACACAAGAAGTATCCTGGGAAACCCGTCTCAACAAGGGAAGAAAACCCAGCCAAATCCTTTGCTATATTCTTCAAGAGAAAGACTTCCACCAAGATAAACTCTAGCACACAAGAGGGTGCTTCAAACCCTAGAACTCTAGCGCCCAAGAGAGGTGCGCACCTTTTCCCAAGTAGATGTGTTTGCTGAAATTTCCAAACTCACAAGGAAGATATGATTCCACAATGGGGAATCATCCCTTACTTATATTAGACTTGTCCAATCAACAAAGGCATCTATTGGCTCAATAGGGCCGACCTCTCTAAGTCACTATATAATAATAATATCATTATTATTATTATTATTATTATTATTATTATTATTATTATTATTATTAACAATATTAATTATCTTTTACATTTATTATTAATCACATTAAGGTGGGGTCGACCTATACCCTTTACATAACAATTAGGGTTACAGACAGGTCTGACTCTTGAACAACATATAGCAAAGGATCTGATACACCCACTAGTGCTCATCCACTAGGGGCACATCCATAGGGATGTCATAGCTCCGGCTCACTGCATTACACAGAAGAACTAGATCTACACACGTTCACCTGTGCTCATCCACAGGCACGTCCACTCTACAGATCTCCATTCCCACTGCCTCAAACAAGAGAATCATCTGGAGTTTTCTCGTCAACTCTGTTGCTCAGAGGAGGCTAACACATCATCTTCATTTATGTTCACGTGACGATGCCCCCAACACTTTTGGGATTTCACACGTTCACCTTGTGCTCAGCCACAGGCACGTCCAACTCATCAAATCGCTTTTCCTACTGGAAAATCATCTAGAGTTCTTCTCACTCTCTTCATGGAGGAGGTCATCTCTACGTTCCTAGCTCTGTCTCACGCAGGAACCACAAACCCTTCATAGGGGATTTCTCTCAGGTTTGTAAGCTGAGAGAAAGGCTTCACATAGCTGCAATGATCCACACCTCACAGGTTTGTAAGATGGAGAATGTCTCACATAGTTGCATTCATTAACACCATCTTGTAGCAGTTCAGCACTCTGGAACTGGATCGCTTTGGTATAGTCCAGAATATGAAAGGTGACTTCCTTTTCATATCCGATACTGGTTCTATGCTTGTTGTGCCTGATTTCTTTCCAAGGTTTGATGATCAACTTGGAAAGAGAAAGTTAATCTTTATCTGCATTTGAATCTGGAGCTGGCTCATTGAGTTGTTGTTGTGCTACTTGTTGATCTGAATCAGCATCGTCGTCTTCAAAAATAGGGTTATGAACAAGGACTAGTTCAGAATGTTGTTGAATATTCTTTTGCTCAAGTGCATCGTGAAGAAGTCGATTTTGAGTTTGAAGTAAGGTTGCTTTTGCTTGCGAAACTTGCAAGCAAGTTACAACAAAATGCAAAGTGGTTTTGTTAATGGTGATTGTATTGTCCACAGAAGAGAGGATTAGAGTGATCAATAATCTAACAATTCCTCAATTCGAGCCATAGCTCAGACCTCATAAGGTTTCTTGCAACTCCGCCCTTTAACAATAAAATGCAAACTCAACTTTGCAAACCAAATGAAGGGTGTCAGCTTCTACCGATAATGCACCCATTTACAATGTAATTTAATTTCAAAAGGTACGACTAACTTACAAAAACATTGTTTGCAAGTCAACTTACAATGCTACAAGTCGTTGTTTTTGTGTGATGTCCATGAGCACAAAGTTGTCATATGAATGGAGGGCACAGAACCTATGCCTTTACCACAGTATAGCACAGAACATCAAGAGCATTTGCAGATTGGTAGTGTCTTCTCTCGTCGGCTGATTCTTTTCATGTACAACCTGTCCTCTCACTGGAAGAAATCTAACACTTAGAAAAAAATAATCTTTCAGCAACCCAAGATGGGTATCGGTTATTGAAACCTCTTAGTTATTCTTTCACTTCTTGAATAAAGATCTGGAAAAGACATAGGTCGAATACAATTGCATTTTTGGTGGCGCTCGAAGTCAAGAGAGAAGAGACAAAGCAATGGCTCCAGGATGCATCAATTGGCACATGGTCTCACACCAAAGACATTCTCAATAACAAATTCCACGATCTCGTTGCTCGAGATGACTTCTCTGTCAACAGGTCTCTATTATCCTCCTCCATAGTTTCGAAGAACCCAAATTCATCTCCAATGGAAATTGTCATTTCCAATATCAATAAAAGAGAAAATCCTAAAACATATTCTATCACTCTATGCAATCAACACTAAATCATTGAAACGATATTATCTTCATGATAACAATAATCAAGCCCATAGTGAAAGCTTGTTCATAGCCTAACCACAATTCTCTGCTAAGTAAAAAAGCCTTGGATACAAACAAGGAAGGCATACACAAAAACCGGAGCATAGCCATTCTGGTTATTGAGATGAGGCTTCGACCGAGTGGACACCTGAAGGTGTTTCTTTACGATTTGATGAAAATTGACCTATAGAGGGACAAGAGTCAATATATCTCTTGCTTCATTGATTAGGGTTTCGCAGAAGGAGAGAAGTCGATGTCGCTTCGCCCACAATCTACCACCATGAGCTACACCACATTCTGCATTGTTGGGGCACCTTGTGCTGAACCAGACTTGCAGGTGTTGTTGCACTTTGATGCAAGGATTGTTGATGACATCTCAGGGCGATCACGGTCATACAAACTAGAGACAAAGATAACACACACGATAATGCATGTATACAAACCAGAGAATGCACGTATACAAAATGAGATCGCGAAATACCGGAGAATGCACATTGTGGCTACAAATTTGATGTCAATAACAATTCGATGCGACTACAAGAACGGAGTAAGCCCGGATTAACCAGAAGCCCTAAGTCCAGATTAACGAGATTACTCATATCAGTCTTTTGGTATCGGTCTCTTTAGAGTGAAGGTTTTTCGTTTTTAGGGTTTGCTAACCAGTGGAGAGAGGCGTGTGAGAGGCCAGTTGAATGGTCGGGCGTAGGGTTTGCGAGTATTGCATGAGGAGTTGAATGATGCAGAGTGGGGATGTAGACTGAATGGCAGAGATAGAGAATCACCAGAAGGCACAAACACTAGCAAAGGGGGGTTTTCTACATTGGTAAACTGAGAAGATAGCACATGGACCGAGGATGGCAGACAGGCAGGTAAAGGGGCTCAAAGAGACATTTCTACAAGTATGAGATAAAATATAATGCCAAGGGCGTAAACTAGATAGACAATCAACTATGGAAAACTGCCATAGGATAATCAAGCCTTAAGAACTAGAGGAGCTCCGATACCACTGTTGGATGCACAATTTAGATAAGCATGTAGTGCATTTTTATTAATAATATGAGATACGTATATATACATTATGTGACATTTGGATTCATCATCCAAGGTCTCTTGGACTCCCGACAACCGTTACATGAACTTGACTCTTCACATTCCATGAAGTTCATAACCCTAAACAGATTACGTTTCCAACAATTATTATTTTCCTCTAAATCAATTTTGAAAGCTCTCGTAGCTTTTTGGCTCTGGGGACTGAAACCCTTGAGCGATTGGGTTCGACGGTGAAACTAATCCACCCTAGCTGATCAAGAAGGAGAGATCACACTGAACTTTCACTGGATTCATTGTTGAAAAAGGAAAACTCATCAGTTTGTCAAATCATGGGCAATTTTCAGTAGTTTGTGGGTGTTTGTGGAGAGGCCGTACCATTATTTGCAGACCATGCTCCTCTTTCCCTTAGGCCGTGTCAATTATATGCTGATTGTGGGGTGTGAAGGGAGGCTGTACCACTAATTATCAAATCGTGTAGAATCAGAAGGGGCCGTCCCCTCTATTTACAGTTCATGGCATTCTCAAAGGGAGGCCGTGTTTTTATTATCAGCCTGTGGGAGACACTAAGGGAGGCCGTGCCATTATCATCATCTTGTGGGAGGAACAAAGGGAGGCCGTAGCAATTATTGGCAGCTCATGGGAAGCAGAAAGGGAAATCGTACCATTTATTACAGCTCGTGGGAATCTAGAGGAGGTCGTACCAATCATTAAATGCTGTCCAAGTATGGTAGTTTACAGGTCAGAAAGACTGATAAATCAGTTTGCCTTTGCTGAGATTTATTCCTACTGTTGTAGCCTGAACATGATTGTTATGATTTGCAATTAAATGTAAACACTGTTTTTTATGTTGAATGCAATAAAACCCCGTTTCTGTGCCAAACTATTGTGGATCTGTTATAAAATTGCCTGACAGAGATCTCAAATTTCGTAAACAGAAAAACATATCAGCAGTTGAAGAGGGAATCTTACATCTATAAACACCTTGTTCAATGTCATTCCTTCTCACAAATTGGGCAATCTGTAACATTAAATTTCCATGTAAGGCCTACACACTTTTTACATAATGGCCAAATATCTCATTGCCCCTATAGTTGTACTTGCATTTCAAGGTGGTTTCACCATATTAGTTTAATCTTAGATACTATTCAACTGTACCAAGTAGGTTGAAATTGCATTGGGTAATAAGTGATCCAAGTGGGTTGTGTGCAGCTAAATTATGAAACCAGTTTTATTTTCAAAGCAAAGAAAATGCTCTCAAAGTTATAAGTATTGTTATAGGAATTCAACAAAGCCATAAACAAAAATGAAACTCATTGAGATTCATACATTCCTTTCCAAAACTCAGCTTTACCTTCTTTCCAGGCAAATCATAGTTTATTAAAACTTGAGCAGAAAGAGGTGCTTCCCCAAGCACTTGCATTGGCAGGCACGAATCAGTCATGACAAGTATGTGAGAATTCTGCTTTTCAACTTCTTCATGAAACCCTTCTGGTTCGGCTTCATGCTTCAAGATCCAGTCATTTACTACCTGTCGAAATTTCTCGATAGATGAAGCACGTTCAACTTCTGCCAAATCACTGTGCTATGATACAAAAAAACAATAATGTCATGCACGTCAGACGATGAGCCTGCCATTTAAATGAAACCAATTTTTTCTACAAAGACTACAAGTTTTATATGACCTTACTTACATACATGTCAATGAATGCACTTATAACAAAAATATATATGCATCCACTCATGTCACTGCTTTGAGTAGGTATAGCTATGATTTACATAACCCTAACTAGGTACTGAACAATGTAAAAGTTTATTATATTTTTTGGATAATATTCAAGATCAAGCCACATGTCACAAGAAAAGTAGCATGCATATAATAAGGGGGGAGATCATATGCAAAGTACATGCTTGCAAGTAGCTACTAACAAATATATTAATTCTATGGTTTTATGGACTAATGGAAGTTAGATAGAAGATGAATGAAAGGAATGTCTCCAAGTGTTAAAATACATCTAGTTTTCCATGTTAACCTTTTAAATACAAGGACATCTCCGTTGGAGAATATACTCCGAATGTTCTTGGGTATTTTGGGAGTGAGAGAAGGATGCATGAACCGTGGGCAACTAGATCAGAGAACTAAGACATGATGAGATAGGAATATAAGAAATGAGTATAAGAGGGATCAAACTACTTATTAAGGGAGTTGTTGCCGTCCTTATACACACTTGCAAACGTGAGCTAAGTCTTGCTCACTTAGTGTGTCCTCAGAGGCACAATGCCTAGGTTCAAAGTCCATGCTGTCACTTTGACTTGAACCTCTTCCGTCTAGGCTAACTCCTAGGGAAGCCAAGGGGGGTAGACCCTAGTTACTAGATGAGATTAATATTTAATGTTCTAGGAGTTGATTTTAATTGGTTAAAAGGTCAGGGGGAATCTAGCCTAAGATGTCAATCAGCAAATGCAAGATGCAACTATCTAAGTATGAGAGTCAGACCTTTTCCTAGGGAAACTAAGACTAGTGCCTAAGATTGGGCAATGGGGTCAACTAAGTTAGGGGGAAAGTTCGTTACAAGATAAGTTACAAAGTATTACAATAAGACAAATACAATTAGATACAAAAGAATAAATCAGATATACAGATTAAGACTAGATACAAGATAGACAATATACTCACAAGTTTGCTCACATGTGCAGGAATTAAAGATACATAAGATAAAGAGATCAACACATGAAGCCAAGCATGCTCACAACAGATAGAGCTCCGTTGGACTGCTTTTCAATGGCCAAGAGATGCAAAGCACTCAAGACCCAATCAAGAGAATGCCTCCAGGTGGATGCGCACTTCTTGAAGGATCACACCACGAGATAAAGGAACAAAATAAAGATGAAAGCTTTGAAAGTAAAGTGCTCCAGATGAAGAGATATAACCACTTTAAGTAATAATTCCACAACACATAATTTAACTTGCATATGAATGTAAAATGAAAGACAGTGAGATCAGTGAACTTGCAAGTGTGTAACTGTATTGCTTGGTGTTGTAGACTGAAAATTGAATTAAGTGATTAAGTGTGAGATTAATCTTTAGCCCTATCTAGATGTCAACCCAAAACTCTCCTCCCCCTATTACCAAGTGGTTGCTGGATGCTCAAGAAGTGAGGCAACGAGGCCTACCCTAGCTTCACAGGTCAACCCTAAGGCCAAGTACTCCGGAAAATTTCCGTGGCTTTCCTCAAAACCCCAGTTTTTAAGTGGCGAAGATGATGAGTTAAGGTGTCCTATTAAGTCTAATTAATGGATTTTAGATCTATGAGCTAAATATTGTGAAGTGTGATTGAGTGCTTGTAGCTTGCTCAACAAAGTTGCCAAAGTATTGAAAATTGAAATACATGAAGGTTGAAGCCCTTTAACAAAGAAGTTGCCAAACGAATTCTTAAATGTTATATTGTCAATGTGAAGTATGAGAACTGAAAGTAACTTGCGGAATTGTAAAAGGTTGATTAAACCCTTAAGATATCGATACTTGCATGCATGTACATAAGATGGAAAACTTAAGAAACAGTTGCTTGCATGTAAAGTAAAAGACAGAACCGAAAAGTTAATCATCCGATTAGCGCATGCATGTGTGATAGGTTTACGAAATTAAAGACTGCATGCAAGGTAAGATAAACTGAAAGCAAAATATCCACGATGCCTCCACGGGCTCTAAACTAGCATATGTTATGAGATCTACTCTAGATTATTTTAAGTAAGCATGCATGTAGAAATCACAACTAATCTAGCTAAACTAAGCAAGAAAAAGAAACGAAGGAGATCTAATCTAAAACTTGCAAAAATAAGACAGAAAGGGAAAGAATGCAAGCCACTTGGGTACAACTCCTTTGGGCTTGCTTTACAGTGATTTAGAATATAGAAGGAAAAGATAAGCGTTTACCACAATGAGAGGAGTTGCTTGAGGGTGTGTTGTGCATGAAATTTGGCAGTATGCCCCCTTATCCTGGTGAGAATCTGCAAAAATCAGCAAGCTATTGCTTGCTGATTTGAGCTGCAACACACTCAAAAGATGTTATGAAATTTCTGTTTTTAGGCAGAAATTTCGTGCATGTATAAACCAGAAAATTATAGTGTTTTAATTGACCTATCTAAGCTTATTAGCTACTAAAATCAGAAATGAAAGAGCATGGAAATAATTGGAAAATATTTTGGAGTGTAAACGAGAAGTAAGAGTAAATTCGTGCTTGGATCTATCCCAATAGCTTCCCCTTGAAGTAATCTACAAGTCTTAAACAAAACGTGAGATGAATAGATGATGATTGCAAATATTAATAATATAAACTAATTTCTATCACTAGTAGATGTGAATCATATAAGCTAGCAATTATACAATCACTAAACCTAGCCAAGTAAACTAATTTACCCAACAATCTATCTATAATCACAATAATACTTAAAACAAAAACAAGTTCACCTCATAATCATGCAAAGAATCCAGACAAGTCTTGAGATCTTTGAATCCTCCAAAGCTATTTCCTTTTATTATCCAATGGGAAGAGGTTGTGACAACTAATTGCCACAAGCCCTTCAAGAACAACACAAGTGAAGAAATATGGCAATAATGAGAGAGATAGAGAGAGTGGGATGGTGAGAAACTATTAGCATAACAGTGCAATAATGAAAGGTGAGTAAAGAGTGAATGAGAGGTCTCTTAAATAACAAAAGAAACCAAAGAGACCCCCCTTAGATCATTGACAAATGTCAAGATCTAAATTCATGAGGAAACTCAAACCAATGAAAGAGTGAGCTTTTAGGGTGAGGGGAAAAGGTAAGTAACTGAGTTGGGTGAGGATAAAGCCAGCAAGGAGGGAAAAAACTTGGAAAGAGGAGGAGTTGCTTTGCTTTGATCCAAGGCAACTTCCATCAAAGTGATACGTTTCCATCTTTCTCCAAGAGTGGGGGCATAAGTTGCCATGAGGGGCGTGAGCTCTCAAAGGGAAATCATGAGAAAAAGAGGAAAGACGTGAAGATTAGGAGGTAAGTGAGGTTGGCATATGGTAAAGTGTGTTGAACACACTCCTTACACGTGAATGGAGGAGAGGATAAGGTAGGCGTTGGAAAAGGAAAGGAGGACCCACGCTCCAATTGAGTGAGAGTCCAAAGTTTATGTGAGGGATACGGGAAAGTGGAAGGATGAAGTGGCATATATGGAGGATAAGGGACCCACGATTTAATTTATGGGAAGTTTCAACTTTTAAGTGGGAGTGGGGACGCATTCCCAAAGGAAGGCGTGAGTGTGAAAGATGGGGCGTGAGGAGTACGTGAGGGTGAGGAGAGGGGGACGTAAGGTGTGAGTGTGACGTCCACACTCTAATGTGGGACATAGATGGGAGAGGAAGGGCGCACCTCATGAGGAGGGGCCCATAACACACTTTAAAATGATTTATTATGTCAATTAATAAACTCTTACATTCTCACGTGGGGAAAGGGTGTACGTAAACTTCCCATGGGTTTTAATTAAAAGGTAAGTTTAATTAAAAAGGGGGTTTAAAGGTAGGTAAAGGGTTAGGAAAGGTGTGGGTAGGTTAGGTGGGGTCCTCTCAATATTATTCTCACTTTTACTCCACTTAATTTGGTCCACTATTACAAAAATTACATTTTCCCATGTTCTGGGTTTGGCAATTAAAATCGCCATTTTCCCGAAAAACTCAGTGGACAAACAACCCAGCAAAACTTGTCCGACTGAGTTGCAACTTGGTCCACGAGTGCAGGGGGTCTCATTAGCTTTCTTTTGAGTACAAATACCCCTATTGCAAATCCCGGGACCTAAGTTTTACATTAGTTACCCAGAATTAATTAATTAATTAATCAATTAATTAATTCGGAACCTTAAAAAAAACCTAGCTAGACTTGACGGAATTCCGCGAAATTTCACATGATGTCTTACATGGTCATTTACAACATTCCTAAACACTGGCTACCTAGGGATAACTTCATTAGAACGCCTTTCACCACTTTGGAGGATTTATTGGGTGGGAGTGAAAAACTCAAGGGAGATTTACCCGGCTGGTTAGGCCACATTAACCTCCTGAGGATTAAAAACACTCAGCGAAAGGAACTCTCCTAATGAAGGAACCCTAAGGCAACTGACCTAACATGATCCATGTAGACCTATTACATTATAAACCCGCGCAGGGGTGCGGTAATCCCGCTTACAAAATTTGTGCTGGAGGCATAAATTGCCTAGTAGAACCAAACTGTCTTCGACATACTAGCATCTGATGATGCATTACTTCATGGCACATGGAGTTGACCCCCTAGTTGAAGAGGCGGTCAACAAGAGCTAAGTAGTTATTTTGATCTTTTGCAAAGGCTTAAATTTTGTTTTGAGGCAACCAACTATCCAGGAAAGGATCAGTGGTTATCATAACAACAGTCAACCTTAGGAAGCAAATATATAGCTACAACAATGTTTCAAAGTACATAAAAGAAATAGGTAAAGTTTGAAAATTCCCAATAATTGAGAAAATGAATAACAAAAATGCAATTGGATTGTGGATCAAAACATCAAGAAGATGCCACAAGGTTCCTTGTGCATCTATAAGGTGGATTAATGCTTCCTAAGAAAAGGCAATTCATAATTTCTTCTACTAACTTGTTATAAAATGAAGCACTACTCTTATTATATTTAATCATATTATTTCATTTTTTAATTGGGAAATGCATATGCATTTTTCCAAATTGTTTGCCATACTGACATTTTTTTAAATTCTACTTACATTAACATAAAAATATGGGTAGACAATAATATACAACCAAGCACAAGACTACCTAAAGGTTCAGAGAAGGGCCTTTAGATCTGACTACGCTTCAATTGCACAACATCTTGCATCTCTATGTAAAAGAGAGCATTTAACTAGAAATAATAAACTTATCTCACTAGGAAGACGCTCACTAAATTAAGCAAGCAAACACACATTACCACTGAAAACCACTTCACAATGAATCTTCCACAAAACATGGAATGTAACAACTCCAATAGAATGTCACGCACCCCAAAAATGGAGAGGTCCAATGGAGTCAATATTGCTTAACAATGCTGATTTCCAAGAAATCTTGCTAAAGAAAAGAAAATGCAGAGTGTTCCAAACAAAGATCTAGCAACCTTGAACATAGTTGTACCTCCAAAATAAATGATGGATTGTCTCAACCTCACCACGATGAAGGTGTGTCACCTATGAAACCTACTCTTGATAGTAGCTTCTTGAATGGTAAACCGTGGTAAAATATTGACCAAGCAAACACCCTCACACTATAAGAGAGACTAAAAGTCCAAATTGTCTGAAGATAATTTACCCATTTCTCTTATGCATCTGAAAGTTGAAAGGTCCCAGTGCTCATTTAGTGTGTCCTAAAAGGAAAAGGGTGTGCATATCAGTGTTACCAACATCTCGATAATATCTCGATGTTGGCGATATAATATTCAAAATCAGGGTCGGCAATATTTTCATTCTTACAACATTGTTTTTCATTCTTACGATATTTTTCGAGATTTTCCAATATTTTCCCCGATGTTGCCGATATTTTCGTTTTCAAACCCTCGACGATATTTTGTCGATGCCGATGTTTGCAACATTGGTGCATATGAACTAGTATAATCATTTGAGTTTGAACACCCAAATGGATTTGCCATAAGACCACATCTAATCCTGCGAAATAAGCCCCGAATTGTGCATATTGAGCTTCTATGACTCTCAGTCGGAATCAATTGTTGAAGCTCCTAGATAGCAAACCAGTCTAAGCACATCAATCCAAACTCATGGACAAGATTAACCAAAGTTTCCCACATCGTAGTGTCCTCATCCTAGAGATCTCACCACCAAAAAAGTTCTTGCCAAGCCAACCTCCTAGGAAAATACCTATCTACATGCGCCATGGAGGAAGTTTGATTTTTCTAGGACCGAATCGAATGGGAAGCAAGATAAAAACTTTGTCTAAAATCATCCCAATGACAAGTAAACACGACCACGTTTTTCCAAGCTTCCCAAATTCTTTGTAACATGGAAGAGGCTCCAATTCCAAAATCATCAAGTGTATAAATAACATCAACAATTGAGAAACAACCTAACTCTTGTATGATTTGGTAGCTCGGAGGTACTTCTGCATTGCCAGCACTCAGCATGTAGAAGAGACCGAGCAAATGTCTCTCTCTAGTGACTTTATAAAGTGATTTTATAAAATCAAGTTGGGCCTTTTAATATTTAATGGGTAAAAGTGACTTTATGAAGTGTGGGTCACTTAAGTGATTTAAGTGAACTCAACAGAGGATTAAGTCATGATCGTTGATCTCGAGAGGAAAAGATTTGATCTTGACTATCAATCTCTTTGGAAGACCAAGGGTTAGGGCAATTACACATTAAAGATGCATAAAAGGAGCTTCAGAGAGAAGAGGGGGCACACCTTTTGAGGAGAGGTTGAGAGGAATATGAAGTGTCACTCATATTCCAAGAGAGACCAAGAAAGGTTGAGCTAAGGAGAAAGGAGAAACAACAAGAGGGGGCACACTTTCCAAGAGGGAAAGAGGGCATGCATTCCTAGGCAGATATCCAGCAGTAAGTGCAGTTTCGTACAACAAAGGAGGGTCGTACAGTATGGACTTTACAGTATGGACAACATTTAATAGGTGTTGATGATTGCAGCTATGTGAGACATTTTCCAGCTTACAAACCTATGAGATGTGTATCATTGCAGCTATGTGAGTCTTTCTCTCATCTTACAAACCTGAGAGAAAACCCCTAAGAAGGGTACGTGGTTCCTACCTGAGACATAGCTGGAACGTAGAGATGACCTCCATTCAGAAAGTTAAGAAGAACTCCAGATGATTATCCAGTGGGAAAGGTGATCTGTTGAGTTAGACGTGCCTGTGGCTGAGCACAAGGTGAACGTGTGAAATCCCAAAGTGTTGGGTGCATCGTCATGTGAACAGAAATGAAGATGATGTATTACCCTCCTCTGAGCAGCAGAGTTGACGAGAAAACTCCAAATGATTCTCCTGTGTGAGGCAGTGGGAAAGAAGATCTGTAGAGTGGACGTGCTTGTGGATGAGAACATGTGAACGTGTGAAGAATTGGTTCTTCTGTGTAATGCAGTGAGCCAGAGATATGGACATCCCTATGGATGTGTGTGATGTCCCGTTCCCAAGAGTAGGCCAGCAAGGAGTGACTTAGTAGTCTATATGTTCCCGTAGACTATAGTCAGGCACAAACAGGGAACAAGATGGAGAAATAAGGAGGAATTGATGGCTAAACGATGAATTAAGTCAAAATACTTAGGAAAAGTCACTTAAGCCTAAGTCAACGAAGAATTAGAATGAAAAGGTGCTAAAGGGGGACTTAATTAATTAATTAATCACTTTAGGAGGAAAAGCGCCTAGCTTAAGTGAGGTCAATGGTGAATTAGATTGGGAAAGTTATAAAGGGAGGAATTTGACCTAATTCCTCATTATGCATTGTTATGATTTGATGTTGAGAGTTCCCAGAGGAGGAGGAGAGCCGACCTTACTGTTTTGTGGATTTCTGGAGGAAACCACCACCATTGATCGTTTTCGGTGTTGAGAGACACACCCTAACCCATCGGAGATACCATCCAGGTATTTCACCGTACTTTTCAGGAGTATCCATTGCAGAGTGCGCAGCTCAGCCAGTGAGGGCGCAAGTCAGTTTGAGGGTTTGGAGAGCTGCACGAGATTCGTATCCAGATTGCAGTTTCCTTCAAACCCATTTGAGATCCAGCCAGGGCGCTTCTATTGAGCCATCTATCGTCAAATTCTGACGGTGGAATCTTGCAGATCGACTCATTTAGCCATTTAGGGCACCGCTCTTCCGAACAGACATTTGGTGTTGCATGCAGAGTATCAGAGCAGATCCGGGCAAATCCTTCCGACCCATTTCCTTATTTGATGAGACGATTGTTTTGAGCCATATAGCAGCAGATTCCGTTGGTGGAATCCTTTGGGGCACATCCAGTGCCCCCAGGAGGTGCACAAACCCCCCAAGGGTCCAAATCCAGTGCCTCAGAGACCAGATTCAAGATCCGACACTCACCCATTTCAGTCTAGAGATCAAGGCGCTTCTTTTGGAGCAGTTCCAGCGTATTCCGACGATCTGAACTCCCGGACGATTTTTCCAACTGGTAGCGGTTACCGTATTTCTCCGGAATCGCATATTTTCACCAATCTATCCGTGCATGCATCAGATCTGCTATCATCTTCTGATCACAGGTATTTTTATGTTATTTGATTGTATTCCAGTGTTGATCCATGAGATCTAGCTGACGTTTATATTCTATATTTCCAGTAGGCTATTGTATTTCCTTGCTTGAACCTTATAATACATGATATTGGGCAGTTGATGTTCTTTACTTCTGCATGCATCCTTTATATGTTGTTTAAACAATAAATATGCAACATGCACATGCAATAACCAACATGCACATGCAATAACCCACATGCACCTGCAATAACCATCAAGATCTCAAACATACAGCTGAAACGCATCCAGAAACCCCCAGTGTATCAGATCTGCAAGACAGAATAATAGATCAGTAGCAAATATCTTGATCAACGGGATCAGGGATATTTCAATGTACCCCTAGTGGATGAGCACTAGTGGGTGTATCAGATCCCTTGCTCTATATTGTTCAAGAGTCAGACCTGCCTGTAACCCTAATTGTAATGTAAAGGCTACAGGTCAGCCCCACCTTAATGTGATTAGTAATAAATGTAAAAGATAATTAATCTGGTTAATATTAATTATAATGTGACTTAGAGACGTCGGCCCTATTGTGCCAATAGACACTTCTGTTGATAGGACAAGTCTAATATAAGTAAAGGAAGATTCCCCATTGTGGAATCATATCCTTCACACAAGTTTGGAAATTTCAGCAAGTACATTCTCTTGGGAAAAGTGCGCACCTCTCTTGGGCACTAGTCTTCTAGGGTTTGAGCACCCTCTTGTGTGCTAAGTCTTATTGGTGGTGAAGGTCTTTCTCTTGAAGAATATAGCAAAGGATTTGGCTGGGTTTTCTTCCCTTGTTGAGAAGGGTTTCCCAGGATACTTCTTGTGTTCTTGTGCATGGTGTTTCTTCTTGTGATCTTGGTTGATGCAACATTCTTGTTTATGGTTAAGACAAATGCAAATTGAAATGAACTACATGCTTAACCTAGCTTATTGAAAAATCAATAATAGGCACTGATTTTGAGACTGAGTACAAGCTCAAATTTCTAGGCAGAGATTGATGTTGGAAGATCCGTACAGCAAAGTATTGTTTTGTACAGAGGTTGGGCACAAAAATCGAGACACATTTTTCTATTGTTTTCACTGTACAGATTGTACATGTCATACAAAAATCTAGCTGAGAGATTGAGGCAGTCTAGAACGAAAATATAAGTGGAGGTTTTGCATAGTTTTCGAGATAAGTACAAGTGTATTAATGGCTGGAAAGAGTTTGTTGTTTTCTCTGTAACATTTTCTGTGAGCTCATAATAAAAGAAGACTCTCTTGGACTGGTTTTCCCCTCGTGATTTTTTCCAAGGACATTGCCTAGAAACTTTCTATGTTAAATGTGTGAATGTGTCTGCTGTTCATTTATATTTCCGCTGCTATATTTTCAGATTGCTTAGTCACTTGTATTTCTGCTCATAGTTCCAGTAAATTGCATGTGGTTCCATTGCTTTATCGGTGAATAACTATAGGCGGCTGAAATCTATTATTAACTATGTGTTTGAATTCAGATTTTGAACATGGTATCAGAGCCGGAGCTCTAAGGTGCAGCAGACAAGAGATTTGGCACGTGATTTGCAGCGAGTGCAGAGGGGTTTTGCCTGGAAGAAGGAAGGGGAAGAGTTGAGCTTTAGTTGAGAAGGTCATGGCTACTAGCTTGAGGTTCAAAGAAGGTTGGATGGGGTAGAGAACTTTAGTCCTTGGAAGGAGAGGATAGTTGTGTTGCTAGAGGAAGATGAGTTATGGGACATTGTGAACAACATACAAAAGAATCCCATCATTGTTCCTACAGATGCAACTCTTTTGGCAAAGTTCAAGAAGAAGAACATGAAGGCCAAGAGGATTATTCTTGATGCAATCAAGGACCATGTTATTCCCCATTTTGCAGGAAAAGCAAATGCCTTCAAGATGTGGGCATTGTTATGGCACAATCTGTACTTGCCCAAAGCCTAAAAGCAAGTAGGCCTAGATTGGCGTAACACGGAGGTGGCCCTATCACTGTCACCCCAACAAGGTACCTCTTTCTCTTTAGGAGGAGAAAACCTCACTCCAAGGGAGATGTCCCTGGACCTAGTTGGTTGATGAAGGGTAAAAGACCAGGTAAAACCCACCCCTCTCGCTCCTCAGCAGACGAAGGCCAAGAGGATTATTCTTGATGCAATCAAGGACCATGTTATTCCCCATTTTGCAGGAAAAGCAAATGCCTTCAAGATGTGGGCATTGTTATCGCACAATCTGTACTTGCCCAAAGCCTAAAGGCAAGTAGGCCTAGATTGGCGTAACACGGAGGTGGCCCTATCACTGTCACCCCAACAAGGTACCTCTTTCTCTTTAGGAGGAGGAGAAAACCTCACTCCAAGGGAGACGTCCAAGGGAGACGTCCCTGGACCTAGTTGGTTGATGAAGGGTAAAAGACCAAGTAAAACCCACCCCTCTCTCTTGGTCACTCAAGGAAAGAAGTCACTTGGTAAAGTTCAAGGGGGTCAATGGAAATAAATGGTACCTGCCCTTTACCAATGAAACATCAAACGTTAGCAATAACAATGATTTCAATAATTATGATCAGTGACTTATGTGCTACTAAAACAAGTTATATAAAACAAAGATAAAATTATAGTAGCAACAATGTATCTAGAAATTGCAAGTTATGATGACAAAAATGATATAAAGACTTTGCAA
>CBVK0102666219.1:0-15671 GCA_900067695.1 Picea abies | reverse complement strand
AATTGTCTGATGACCAATCCGCAAAAGGGGATTTGGTCCTTATACAATTACCGACATGATTAATCCTCAATGAGGATTAATCCAATAACAAAAATAATAATAATGACATGATTAATCCTCAATGGGGATTTAATCCAATAATAAAAATAATAATAAGAATGCTCTTCGCAGTTACATTATTTCAACACAAACTCATCCAGTATCCATCAATCTTCTCATACTATGCACGAGGTGCCTGCTTTGGTCCATACGAGGCTTTCTTCAACTTGCACACATGAGACTCCTCATGTATCACGAATCCATCTAACTGCTCGATGCAAACTTCTTCCTCAATTTCTCCATTGAGAAAGGTTGTCTTCACATCCATCTGATGTAGTCTCCAACCCATGGATGCAACAAGGGAAATAATCGTACGGATGGAAGTGTATCGGGCAACAGGAGCAAATGTCTGCTCATAATCTATTCCCTCCACCTGAAAGAATCCTCTAGCCACAAATCTCGCTTTGTACTTCTCGACACCTCCATCAGCTGCATGTTTGATCTTATAGATCCACTTGGAAGTCACTACAGACTTCCCTTTCGGTCTTGGAACAATATCCCACACATCATTCTTCGACTGATACTCTTTGGTCATGGCATCTTGCCAAACCTGTTGACCTACTGCTTCTCCATGACAAGAAGGCTCAGTATCAATGATGTGGCTCATAGCTTAAACATAGCTCGAAAATCTCTGTGGTCTCTTCACCTCTCGAAATGTACCATGAGGAGCTACATGTCCCTCTGCCTCCTACAGAGTCTGTCGAGCTCATGCAGGCCTCTTCTGGCCTACTGCAATGTCTCTCGGAACATCAACTGGAGCTACGGGATCAACTGGATCAATTGGATCAGTAATTGTCTCTCTCTGAACTGTTGAAGGGGGAGAAGGTACCATCTATCCTTTCTTCTCGTTGTCAATCTCCATATGAGATTCTCTAGATCTTCGGAAGGCTATCTTTTCCTCAAAGGTGACATCTCCGCTAACCTTGATTTGTCTCTGACCAGGGATGTAGATCCGGTATGCCTTTGAAGATTCATTGTACCCCACAAATGTACCCTTTCTGCCTGAAGGGTTTAGCTTGGTCCTCTTTTCCTTGGGTACCCAAATATCCTTAAGTGTCCAACCTCGAGCTTCACTCCGGTGAAAGCTTCTTCAGGAGTCATGTTCTTCAGAATCTTATGAGGACTCTACAAAATTGTCATGGATGCCTCTGCCCACAGAATCATAAGTAGATTCTGATCATGTATCATTGCTTTGGTTGCCTCAACAATGGATCTGTTCTTCCTCTCTGCAACCCCATTCTGCTCAGGGTTATAAGGAACAGTGTACTCCCTCTTGATGCCTGCCTTAATACAGAAATCTGGCCTCCCGTACTGGGATAATAACCAAGATGGCCTCCCATAGAGATAACAACCAAAATGGCCTCTTGTACTAGGGATAATAACCAACCAAGAAAAATTGGACTCCCGTAGCAGGGATAATGGTCAAGTCATGAGGGCTCCCATACCAGGGATAATACCCTTCATTATCAAATGCAAGCTACTACAAAGTAATGATGAAATCAAATAAGGAATGTAGTACAATACTTACCTTAGTCTACAATCATGCTCAATCTTGCTTTTGGTCCTCCTAAGTGCAGTCTGCCCATAGACAATCAAACTGAGGTAAATCTGCTCTTCCATTGATACTTTGAATGAATGGTTCTCAATGGCTTGGAAGAGCATTGAGAGTAATCATGACAAGTTCTCTGCTTGTTATGGTTTCTCCAAAGGCACCTAGTTGATCTCTGATCTCTGAAATCTTCATGAAGAAGGTAGTGATGGTGTCATCTTTCATCATCTTGAGATTTTGAAGTTGGTGTTTCAATGTAAGAGTTCTGTTAGTGTTGTTGCTCTCAAACATCTTCTTCAACACATCATACATTAGATAAGATGTCGTTAAGGTAGAGATGCGAGGTAGTAGATGATCTCTTACTGAGTAGATGATTATCTTCCTAGCTTTGACATCATTTGTCTTCCATTCAGCCTTTTCTTCATCGGTAGTTGTTGTTGGTAGAGTTCCTTCTATCAATCTCAATAGGTCACTCTCTTCTAGAGTGATGCGTAATCTTGACTTCCAGAAGCTGAAGTTGCTTGATCCATCAAGCCTATCTTCCACCAAAGTTTTGTTCCTCATGGCTTGCAAATTCTTCACAAACCCTAACGACTAGGCTAGAAACCCTAGGTTTCGTTGGACTTATGACTACCAACAAGAAGCCTTGAAGAGTCAAAAGAACCCTACTGAGCTGCAAAATTCCTCAACGACCTAAAGAAACCCTAGAGGCCGAAATCTACAGAAACCCTAGGGCCGAAAATCCAAACTTCTTCAATTTTCGATCTAAGAGTTGCAGGTGAAGCGCTAGACTAGGCCATACCTGTCTGTGCAAAAATTAGGCCCAACGTTCCAAGGGAAGGTGCTAAAACCAGCTTGACAAGGAAAAGGGTAAGGGTTGTTTTTGCAGTTGCAGCAAGAAGGTGACGGCTAGCTTGAAAAAGTGTTGGAGTAGCTTGTGCAATGGCTCTTCAGGAACACTCTCTGATACCATGTTGAATTTTTAAAGATTGCTCAAACACATGTAGTTTCTTTTCAATTTAGCACGAACTTGAACCATAAACAATGCAGTAACCAAGATCACAAGAAGAATAACCATGCACAAGACACAAGAAGCTATCCTAGGAAAACCCTTCTCAACCAAGGGAAAAACCCAGCAACCCTTTACTATATTGCCAAGAGAAAAACCTTCACACCATAAACCCTAGCGTACACAAGAGGGTGCTCTATGACCAAGAAAACTAGCGCATAAGAAAAGTGCGCACCAAATTTCAGCTCACTGGGCTAAGCGTTGAGTGAATGAGATATGATCCACAATGGCGATGTATCTCTCTTATAAATACATGACCTAACTCATCAAATAGATGTGTCTATTGGCACAATAGGGCCGACTTGTACAACTCAATAATATAATTAATCTTTTACACAATATTAATTATCTTTACACAGTAGGGCCGATTTGTACCCTTCATAATACAAATTAGGGTTACACGATAGTCTTACTCTTTGACAATATAGCAAGGGGTATCACACACATCCTCTAGTGCTCTGCCACTAGGGACAAGTACACATGTGCTCAACCACAAGGGACGTCACTCTCAACAAATCAACTCAACTAAATCCATAGGAGTACGAACTGGAGAGGCATCTCAAGTCAACTCAACTAAGTCCATAGGAGTACGACAGGAGACCATCTCAAGTCATCTCAACTCAGTCCAGAGGAGTACGACAGGAGACCTACACAAGTCATCTCAACTCAGTCCAAAGGAGTACGACTCACCTATCACATAGGCATTCGCATAGATCATCTCAACTCAGTCCAGAGGAGTCCAATCTGGGGGATGTCTCATGAAGCTGCAATCATGAACACTATGTACCAAGCACCTCCAAAGTTCATGTAGTAGAAAGAACCCTTCACACCAAATAAGTCATTATCCATATCCTGAAGGACAACTTGGTTATGGCGCAAAATCGAATGAAACAACAAGCTAATCAGCATAGATCTGAATGTTCTTTTGCCAAAGGGGATCAAGTGTTTGTTGCTTACATCCTTATAAACAAACATCACTCGAAAATGAAATTTCCCATAAGCTAGCTCCTAAGTTTTATGGTCCCTATTATATCATACAAAGCATTGGTCAAGTCGCCTACAAGCTGGCTCCCCCATCCCACTCCAAGATAGATCCAATCTTTAAAGTGTCCTGATTGAAGAAGGTTGTGGGATCAAATTGCAAAGTGCAAACCAACCTACCAGAACTTGATGAAGAAGGTTCAATTTGGCTCCAACCAAAACCAATATTGTATACCAGAAAGCGTTAATTGTGCCAATGCACAATCGGGGAAGTATTGATCCAGTGGAAAGATATGCAACAAGAAGATGCCACATGGGAACCGACAGCAATTCTACAACAATTTCCGAACCTTCGTCCTTGAGGACAACATTGCTTTCGAAGGGGAAGGGCATGTTAGGGTCCTACACTAACCCCCTTACTTAGATACTTTATGAATGTATGAGGCCACCTTCCTTAAATAAGGCCCATTAAATAGTTAGTTAATAGTAACTCATTGTAAAAAAGGTCATCTTTATTAAGAAGGCCCAAATTAGTTAGTCAACCCTCATTATAAGTGGGCCCATGGTAGTTAAGATTCTCTATGGATAGCTATATATTGAGAAGAAGGTTATGTAATGTTTGGTCAAGAATTGTTATTGTAATTGAAACTTTGCTCTAGGAGGTTGCCCCCTTGAAGAGGCAAGTAACATAGCTCTTTGCTTTTTATTATCAAGGGATATTTCTCAGGGTTTATCTACTTTGGCTTGTGCTCTTTGGTTTTGCACTACATTTTATGTGATCGCTCTGAAGTTTTGAGGTTAAGTACATTCCATTAGGACTTTTTCACAAAGTGAGAACCTGGGTGGTAACAGCGGCAATTGTTGAAGTCACTCACCAAAAGAAAGCAAACTTCAAATTCCTCGACTCAATCAATTAGATGAGTCAAACTTCAAATTACCTATATACTTATTTGATTATAATATGATAATTTGTGGACTCCAAAGTCCTTTTAGGGACTTGATGTTTTATGTATTTTCCTTCAACTTCAATTATAAGTATCACTAAACTTATATTTTGATGTCATTTTGCTATTTTCACCCTTACATGTATTATACATGAGCAATCTTTGCATATTTGGTGTCTAATGGTTGGGATTTACATTGATGTACATGAATATATATATATATATATATATAGAGAGAGAGAGAGATTTTAACTAAAATGAATTTTTAAGTATTTTCTATTTGACAAGCATTTATATCGATTTCTTAACGAATTTTGATCAAGCACATAATTTTGGGATAAACAGTCTCGGTCAAGTTCTGGTTCCAATAACTTTGCAGAGTATCCCATCAAGTGGAAGAAGATGCATCTAAAAGAAAACACCTGGGAAGATGAGCACTTCAAGCAACAACACCCTCAAATACAAAGGTTTGAGGGCAAAGCTTTTTGAAGGGGGAGTGTGTTATGGCCCTGACCCTTATTCAGGTTATTATCTCCATTACTCTCCTAATAGTACATTTTCTTCCCTCCCCTTCTCTCATTGTTGTACGTAGAATTCTCTCTTTCAAATCAGGGGTGCCCACTCTCCTTGTACGTGCATTGGCCTAAAAGGGTGTATGGGAATACCTAACCCTAATCTCTTCTTCTATATATAGGGTAAGGAGATGCATTGATAATTGTCTTATGTTGTGTGCACTATTGTAATTTGGAGGTTTGCCCCCTCGAAGTGGCATCTTAATTATATTTCCATTAACTAAACCGCATACTATTGGAGTGGCATTGTATGAAATATCATGACAAGTGGTATTCAATGTTTATTACGTTGTTTGGGTAATTTGGATCATAACATAACCCCTGGCACTGCTCAATGTTGATACAATAGAGGGAAAAGTTTCTTAATACCGGGATCCTTAAAGTTTCTTAGGACAAATCCAAATCCAATTCTCCCAAAATAAAATAAAATGGATTATATAGTGTACACAAATAACAACAACAAAACCCTAAAAGCAGTAGAATATAAGGAAGAGATAGAATCAAGTGCTTCCCACTAGCACTTTTGCTACACTCTTTTAGAATGTTTTTGTATACAACGGAACAAAGTTATCAGTTATTTAGGACAATGTACATATAGTGGATAGACATCAAGTATGATACTTACACCAAAGCATCTAAAGACTTACTGGCAGTTCCCGAATTTCAGCTTTAACGTATGTGGAATGCTACAGCTCAAATGCCTTTTGCACATGCTTGCATGTCCAATTTTTAATTTTCTGATTTGATAAGCCTTTCCAGCTTCATGGATTCTTAAAAAACCCTCATGGAATCCTGAAATTTTTGAAAAATGATTTCCACCCTAGTGTGCCCCCATACCTGTTTATTTGGTAACCTTGGAAAAAAAATTCTAAAATAGATGAAATTCATGAACCTGGATAAGATGAGATCGGCAACCAGTTGTATTCTTCTACCTCTAAAGAGAAGCTTCAGACGTGTGAAGGATGCAATCTTACTCCGAGAAAGCACTTGTGAGAGGAGAGAAAATGCATGGACCTGGACAAAATGAGTTCAGGCAACCAGCCGAGCTGCTGCAGCTTGCCAGCAATGCTGGCTGCAGCTAAACGCCCACGCTTGCTTAAAGGCCGGACATGATCTAGTACAAATTAAGCACAAAATTAGTTAGAATATTTGTATAAGAAATGATTAATATTAATACCGCCCACATTTTCCATAAATCATGACGTCCAAGCATTGTTTTGACTGTCGTCTCAAGCAGCTATACACATCTATCCATGCAAATTAAGAAGTAGAACAATCTTCTGACTATAGTAATGAATCAACACTTACTTTCCTCATCCTTCTCATGAACAACTATGTCAGCTTAGTTTAAACTCTTCATGCTAATCAGGCATAGTTGGGGCTGTTGGGAATAATCAATCTAGAAGTGTGCATCACAATGCCAGGAAATGCAATTCAACACTTTCAAAGTAATTTTTGCACTGTTCAGAATAATGTATTTAGAGGCATACACCACAATGCCAGGAAATGTATCCCAAGAATGTGTAAACATTTCAATTAACATTGCCTATCTCAGCAATCAAGGCTCTCAAGTTGTCGTTTTATCTCCTTAAGGTTACAATAAAAATGTTGAAGTGCACTCCTAGACAACACTATATCTTAATACTAAATTATTAACCCATTTGTCTTTACATATGTATCAATAGTGATTTCCAGATTGCCTGCTTGTGAGAAAACTTCAAGAAGAAAGCACAATAGATTGATGAGGAAAATAATTGTGACTTTGCTGAGCTATGAGTCCAGATTGCAGTTTTTGTTTTGGCTAGAAAGTCTCTTACCAAGGTCTCAATTTATTGTGCGTTCGTATTAGTACAGCAGATCTAAGATACAAAGAATATAGTGTTGACACAGCAGCATGATAAAACATGGGAAAAACAAAATTTTCAATAAGCAGTGCATACAACATTAAGATAGCAAAAACAATTTAGAATAATTGAATAAAATATATGATATCCTCCTAGAAACATACATTCTTAACAAAATCAGAGTGTTCAATACTCCACAAACCAAAGGCATTCAAATTTAATCGCAACTGTTATGAAAAGCTCCAAAAAGATCCACCATCACTTTGGCTATCTATATATTTTCCATCCATAGTTGATTGTTTGATACTTCCAAGTTCCAGTTCTTAGCATGTTTCTTCTTCTTCCCGTCATGACCCAGAAAAGACATGCTTTTATTCTACATCAATCACATCTTCTATTTTGCTTTGAGAAGGTTCAAGACCAAAATCTATAGACCACTTATATTTTATGTTTTATGGTAAGGAGAAGCAACAAAAAATTTTGCTGCATACTGAGGTTAAGAACCAAAATCTCCAAGACATAAATACATTTGTTGTGTGACGAGGGATAAGGAATATAAATTACTTTAAACTTGCATTTCTTATGAGGAATATAAATTGTTATTTTTTTCTACATTTCTTACATTTAGCGTATTTACCCATTTTTATGTATTTGTTGTACAGTGGATTTGTTTGAAAGACGTTATTTTTTAATAATTTGAAGTCCACTATACTGATCCTAGCATACAAAATTTGTGACATTTACTACCATAGCTGTCATGATACGGTGAAGTTTGTCTCGGCAATCCAAGGATGGACCCTCTCGTTTTCAACCTTAGCTTGATAAAAAAGAAACCCGTCTCGCCGACAGGATGTTGATTCACCGGAGGCCAACCAACCGAGTATTAAGTCATCCACTAGAGTTACATGGTCTGCCCCCTGCATGGCATGAGTTCAAAGAGATGATGAGGCCTAGGGCAAGTCCCAGGCGATTTTTGTGAAATAAAAAGCCCTGATAATTGGTTCAATTATGTTCAAAATAAATTTAAAAGCTGCTCAACAGAAGAGCTGATACTCTGGTCTCAAGGATTTAGCTTGCAAACTCAGAGTCGTTTTTTTTTAATTGGTACATGACCCTTTGTGAATAAAGTGGGCTCTACTTTCAGCTTAAATGCCATAACAGAGGAGTATCTATTGAATCAAAATCACCAGGGACTTGTAGCTGGCCGTGTTATGAGGAGTATCAATTGGGTTAAAATCACCCGGACTTGCATCTGGCCGTGCACATTGAGATACACTGCTCAGGGCAAACCGCCTAGGCTCAGTTTCAAGAGATATCGCAGAATAGCACAACAATCAGCCGCATTAATACAGGAGCATGTTCTGGAGAATTGAACCCGAGTCTCCGTGAAGAAAGCTTTACGATTTCCCCACAACCCACTTGATGCAAACTCCGAAGAATCTAATAACAAGGTTGAAAATGTAAAAACTTCCATGCGGAATTATTGGCTGTGCTTTTACGCTAATTATTTCTTGCAAACAGACAGGATTCGTCCCCAGAATGAGGACGACCACTTTCACCAGATTGGCTAAGCTTCAGATCGCACAGGTGGAACTCTAAGCCTAGGGGCTATTGTAGAAAACCTATAGGAACAAAAAGAGATTTCAATTCTCTGTCAAATGCTCAAAATATAAAAACCCAGCACTTAAATCAAATTTTAAATTGAAGATCCCACATTTCTTTGAAAAGAAAAAATCTGCCTATTGAACGCAATTGAATGGAATGCTTTGAGAAGCCTACCTTTCAATGAAGCATCCTCCCATGAGCTCTTAGCATGACGGAGCAATATCAGCCTGCGTGTCTTTGGCATTGGAGCTGTTTCAATGTTTGTATTCCCCACTAAGTTTTCCGTTACCGCACACATTGTTCTCTGCATCAAATACTGCTTGTTGGATTGCCACCCATGGTGCTTAATGCTGTGTGGCAGTGCCTTCCCACTCGATGAAGGCTGAGCTGCAGACCTCAGTAAGCTCATGTCACCGCCTGATAGGGTAGAGCATGCAAATACCGGGCACCTAAGAATGGAAGGATGGTTGAAAGAGGAATGAACAAGCCCCTGACTGACATTGTAGGGACCCCAAATGAATTTCATGGTTTATCAGTTTCGAAAGGAAACCCCATGTCGAGGCATCAGAGCATGCCTTTTGTATTGGTTGATTGATAAACTCATTCACGTGGAAGGGACAACTGATGCCTTTTGTATTGGTTGATTGATAAATTCATTCACGTGGAAGGGACAACCATTATCCAATCCAAATCCTATTGGAAGAATAAAATAGAACAACCACATCTAAATCCATGCAATTTAGATATGTTAAATCAAATTGAAGTCGGAGTCACTTATTTTAAAAATAGAGTTTTTTATTAAAACATAATTTTCCATTATATCAATGGTTCGAAGTCATTACAATAATATAATCATTAAGTAAGCTTAACATGTTATTATGGGAATTAAATTTTATATTATTTATGGGAATTGAATGTGGATGGGGAGCATAACAATCTTTCCTCACAATCATCCAAGCTACCAAGCTAGATTCAATTGACTTTAAAAATAAAGTTTGTAGTGAGGAATGTTGCAATCTTGCAATATTTGAAGTTGTGAAGTTGTTTATTGTGATTGTTAATTTAAAACATCCTAGATATTAATTATAACTTATTTGTGATTTTGTTGTTTTGCAAGCAAAGCAAAGAGTCATATTTTGATTTTATTTTTTTCATTTATTTCAATAATCGATAAAAGTGGTATATTATATATTGTTATTTGTTGGATAAAGTACTCTTCATGTTATTGTGGTTTGATGTTTGATTGTGTAAGATTTAAGGTTTTGTATTTTAGTTATTTATATATATTTCTTTGAATGTTGGATATAAGGAGTGTATGTGTTGCCTTGCTAGTCATATAAGGTTAAGGCGTTTATCTTGGTTGTTCACTTGTATTTATTTGGAGAGTCAGTAGAGGCAATGTGTTTCATAATATTGTCCTTTGGATAGATCCATGGCATGTGTTAGTCGCTTAATTTATGATAAATCGTTGTCTTTTGTTGGTTGATGGAATATTGCAAGGGAAAGAAGAGAGACATTACAAGAAGGGAGTCATGTGATGTAAAAAGGGTCATTGTCATGGTTTTTACCTAAAATTGGAGGGATTATTCTAGTGGATATTGTTGATGCAATGGTTGGAAGCATTGCAAAATTTGGTGAGGAGATTCAAGCTTTTACTTAGTGGGGCATGGGGAAGTTGATAAGTCGAATCTCAAAGTCGTTGAGTCTTATGGTATACCAACTTTGGAGATAAAGAAAAGGTGAAAATTGCCTAAGTATGGGGTTGTCAAGCACAAAGTGTGGTTATCAAGCAAAGGGGTACTTCGTCAAGGAAAGGGATGGAAACCACATGGCAGATGGAGGCATGATTTGCTCAATAAGTAGGGTAGTTGTTTAGACCTTTGAGTACCGAGCAAAGGAAATGGGTTGAAGCATCAAGAAAAGAGAGCTTGTCTCCATTGAGAAAAGGGGAGAGTAAGCAATGGGCTTGTGACATTAAAGAAATAACTAAGTGTCAAATCAGCCTGTTAGTTTTAGTTGATTTGAACTTGTTCTCCATTCTCCTTCTACGATATGCTCACTTGGTGCACGAGGAGCACTTTGCTTTGAGGGAGAGTGTTAAATGGGAGAGAGACTCAATGATGAACATTTTGTCTCATAGCCCACTTTTCATCTATTTTCTCACCTAGACTAGGAGGGTGCACTTGTTGCATGATAATATATAATGGTGCATAAAATATGTGAAGTGGTTGGGTAGGCACTTGTGGGTGTATAAAAATATGTGTTGTTGCATAGTAGTATGTGGAGTAGGTGAGTTGGCACTTGTGGGCATGTGCCTACTAACTTGGAACGTGTAGAGTGCTCCACTTGTGGATCAATTCTTTATTTGTGGACCTGGTCTAGGGTTAGGGTGTTATTTGTAGCTCACTCATCTTACTCTATAAAAGGAAGGAAAAGCACATCACTACATTATTAATAACAAGATATAAGAGAAAGCATAGAGAGAATGTAACATCTCGTGTGTGACTCGTCATTTAGGTTGATGTAGCTTTTGGAGAATGGAGTGAAGCTAGGGTTTGCTAGTGATTAACATTGGTTCCCTAGCTAGGGTTTAATATGCTTGTTAGAAACTTTGTTTGGTATAAGTTGTAAGGGTTTTCTATTCCCAACTTGAGATGAGTTGACTATTGTACTATGACAATATTTCATATGAAATAGAAAGAAATGTGTTTGTTGCCACAAATTATGTTGCAGGTCTAATTCATATAGATCTAATTCTGAGTGAATTCATGATTGATTTATTACACGTTGATTAATCAATAATGGGCTTGATGTTAAGTTGATTTTGCATGCTTAATTTGCACTTTCATATATAATTTTGTTGTTGTTTTAGCTAATATTTGCTAACATAATTTTTAGATCTAATTTGAGGGACACATCTTGCCCCATAAACTATTGAAATGATCTAACTACGTATTTGTTGTCTCTGCACTACATATATTACCTGTGATGATTTTTTGTTGTTGATTTGGAAGTTTGAATAGAGATTTCAAATAAATCAGATTCACCTTAGGGCTAAAACATTTTTTATAAGGTGAAACTTTTCATCAACACACAAAATTATAACATGGTGTTATAGTTTTTTTGTTGAAGTTTTCCCTCCATCGCATGGAGAATTCAACAACCTATGAGAGGGAGTTGAAAATGGAATATTTTAGCGAGTGTGTCACCTAAGAAAGCTCTAGTGATGGGAATTGATCCATGCTTGAGATAGGCACCAAGACCTATGAGAGGTTGGTGGGTGTGATGCTCATGATACTTCAATGACTAGAGTTGTTTGTACTTGAAATTTTTTGTGGATTACATGGAGAATCTAATTATCTTTGAGAGGGGGTTAAGAGCATAGAATTTTAGTAGACGTGAAACCCAAGTTACTCCAACGATGGGAGTGTTTTGTTATGCCTAGGATGGATGATTTAGACCTAGGATGGGTTGTGGAAGTGATAACTTGAATACTCTAATGATTAGAGTATTTTTTTATGCCTAGGAGCGACGATTTGGACCTGTGATGGGTTGTGGGTGTGATATTCATGTTACTCCAGTGATTAGAGTGGTCGATGTGGCTAAGATTGGTAAGGAGGAACAACCATCTTCTTCTAACCATAAGAAGAAGGATTCGAGTCATGTGACTTGTTTTGGGTACCACAATAAGGGGAATTATGCCAATCAATGTCAAGAGAAGAAGAAAGGGAAGGGAAAGCAACAACGGGAATATTTTTCAAGGAGTGTAGAGACTATAGTTGGAGTGGACGCATCCAAATTTGAGATCCCTTTCTCTATGGTTTATTGTCTTTTAGTCAATACCATTATTGGTGTTGGGTGGTATATGAATAATGGAGCATCAAGACATGCAACCTTTGATAGGAAGATATTCAACAAATTTTGATAATAAGATGTTGACATGGAAGTGGAGTTTGGTGATAATGCCACATACCCAATGATTGGAATCAGTTTTAGATCATTTTCTATTCCTTTAGGTGATGTTCTTGAGTTGAATGATTTTTTATTTGTACCTAGTTTAATGAAGAATCCTCTTTTTATTTCAGCTATCATAGATTTGCAATGTGTAGTTGAGTTCAATGATTGATAGTACACCATCAAAGATTCCAACCAAGATCATCCTCAAATTTTGGTTAGAGGTGTGCAAGAAGGAATAATTTATAGTATACATGTTGATCTTGTGAAGCATGAGGTTCTAGTGCATGACAATGGCACTCTAGTAAAAGCACCTTCCAGCTTTGGGGAGTCACATGTAATGTACATAGAGAGGATAATTAATGTTATGTGTCCATACTCATGGAATAAGACCCACTAAGTAGTTTGAAGGAACTCATTAATTGATGTGATATGGCCATAGTCAATGAATAAGGCCCACTAAGTAGTTGGTGGACAATAAATGTAATAATGATTGGTAGTTAGCATAGGCCCCTAGGAATACTCATGAGAGTATATATACACTTTTGTATCATTGTAAAGGCATGTTGGATATTGTTGTAACAAGCATGGCTTGTGGAGTGATTCCTTCCATAGGGAGTAACTAATGGTGTCACCCCACCTTAAGGATTTTCTCTACAATATTGGTGTTGATTATTATATGGATGCTTTTGTTATTTTGAAGTCTTAGGGTTTTATCTTTCATCCATCGAGGATCTTTACAAGTGGTTTGAGAACACTTTCTTGAGAAAAAGGGAAGAATTTGGCTTCCTTTTTTTTTTCTTTTTTTTTTTCGTTGAATTTCAAGAGGAAAAAGTGGGCCACAACACTCATAACCATTTCTAAAGCTATCTATGTAGAATCTAAAGAAACAAATTATAAATTTGGATTCTTTTTAAAAAAATACATGATTTCAATCAAATTCATTTAAATCAAAGTCTAGAAAGTGAAGATATCGTTGATTCAAAATCAACCACTTTAGGGTTTTTCTATTACAGTTGTGACTTATTTCAAGTATTGTGGAGTATATAACTTTTGATAGGTTACACAAATTGAAGCTAGTCCAAAGCTAGGTGAAATAGCACTTCAACAACTTCAATTTGACATATCATATGATATATTTCTAAATTGTATTAAGGAAGTTAAGTCCATTTTGAATTGCTACCTCAAAACCCCAACTATTAAAGGAGCTATATTGCAAAGTAAGTTATTTCTTCAAAATTATAGTTCTATTTTTGGGTTTTCATGATGAAGATATATTTTACAAGAAAATATGATGGGCCTAATATTGAATAATACATGAATAATATTCCAAAAACAATCACTTGGAAATACATGTTATACCTTAAGTAGATGACACTACCACATGGTGGAAATCATTTGACACTTGGAATATGTTGAGACTTATAGATGAAAAATATGAAAAAGGTATTTTTACACAAGTGGTCTCATGCCAAAAAGAATGATAGAGAGATCACTAGGTGTTTATTTTCAGTAGCACACTTCCTACTATAGGTTCATGGATATCTTCAGTGAGAGAAGGTCATTAATTTTGTAAACCCTAGAATCGAGAACAATTTCATCAATGTTAACTTGGCTAAAAGATTGCAAGTCCCCGCAAAACATATCCAAAGTACACAAGTTGAGGGTGAGTGTTCAAAATTTCAAAATTTGAAGATTACTATGGATAAATATGTTTTGCATTCAACTTTTCATGGTATAGATACAGATGATGAGGATATTATTCTTGGATATCATTGTATGGACTCATTGACTACAATTGATATTAAGGTGTAAGAAAATTTTATGAAGTTTTAATACAAGAAAAACAAATCACATCACAAGACATTTCTCTTAGTAGATAACAATGGTCCAAAGCAACACATGAAGAAGGCATTATAAGGAAACTAATTGCCATACCTATAGACACATTAGATGAAGAATCAGAGGTTGAATCGGAAGAAGAGCCCATGGAAACGCTCGAAGGAGAGCCTCAAGATGAGCATAAAAAGGAAGAATAATCTATAAATTGGCATTCCCAAAAGGAACCACGTGTTGACGAGTTAAAGAAGGAAGAATCAATGGCCAAGTTGTTGCATATCACCACCCACACCACCATGAGAAACAAGTTTCATCAAGGAAATGTTGTGAGCATTAACAGACCTACAATGGACCTATATGGAACCATAAAATCACTCAATATAGAGGTACATGGAGGAATAAAATCTATGAGTGGGGATATAATAATGGCACAATGACTACAAGGAACCGAAGTAGTAACCATAATCAATATCAATGTGGCAAGGAAGAAATTAGACCTCATGTCATAATATCACCAAGATTAATGGATGATCGCACTTGGTACTAGTTGACTACATTGCTTGACAAATCCTATTATATGACTTATACTCATGTTTTGAGAATGAAACATGTGAAGGGGGATGTAATATCATGTACCTAGGGAGGATAATCATTGTAATGTGGCCATATTCATGACATAAGGCTCACCAAGTAGTTGGTGTGAACTCATTAATTGATGTAATGTGGCATGGTCATTACATAAGGCCCACTAGGTAGTTAGTGGGTAATAATGAGGGGTATTTGGCATAGGCCCCTAGGATACCCACGAGAGAGTATACATACACATGCATATCATTGTAAGGGCTTGTTGGATATTGTGTTCTAACAAGCACTGATTTTGGAGTGATTCCTTCCATAAGGAGTAATTGATGGTGTTACCATGCATTAGGACCTTTCTCTACAATCTTGGTGTTGATCATTGTCAATGCATTTGTTATTCTAGAGTTTAAATGTTTTATCTTTCATCCACTGAGGATGTTTTGTTGGACAACTGAGAGGGGGGTGAATTAGTAATAGAGGAATTTAATCCTATTTCACCATAAAATACAAGTGTTATATCAATGTAGCATTATCATCCAATAGTTGCATAGTAAATAAACAATGAACAAATGAACAATCACACACATACACAATACACCAGTGTTTTATGTGGAAACCCAAAGCAGGAGAAAACCA
>CBVK0102666218.1:0-44046 GCA_900067695.1 Picea abies | reverse complement strand
AAGTCAGTACATCAACTTCCTGGGGTCGTAAATTTTGCATACGATATTCGTTTTAGGCGCACGATATCCCGTTGGAAAGGTATCGTCGAGGAGATTCATTTTGGTGGCTCAATCATGCCTTTAACCATCATTGGGAAGCTCAATCCCAAAAAACCTTCATTTAGGGCCTCAAAATGGCCCAGGAAGTGAAAACTGTTAAAAATAGTAAATTGCCAAAATTGCCAGAAAATTGTTTTGAGCGGGTTGGAAAAGGTGGGTGGCCACCGATATCCACCTAGATCACTGAATAAGGAATAAATCGAATAATGTATAAAGAGGAAGTAGCGAGACTTTGCCCGAGAACAGAATAGAAACCCTCGACTCAACGACAAACATTAGTTACAAAGGTATGTATTCATAGATCTTCATGAAATATTCTTTGGTGAATTCCCGATAATTTTGACTGAATGGTTAGAAAGGCTAGTGGATAACATTGGGAGACATAGAGTTGAAGCTCCAAGAAACTAGAATGTTATTACTACCATTCACCCATGTGTGCAGTTCCCATTACTTAACAACTACTTAACATTCATCATATTCTACTTAACATTCATTCAATTATTAGAGACTTCGGTGCACGACATTATAACTTCATATATGAACAATTCATTCGGCATATATCATCATTGTACCTACATGAAACATCATCAAATGCAAAGACAACACATCACAACTCACAAGTTTAACGTGGTTCACCCAACATGGGCTACGTCCACAATGACTTGCTTCTTTTATTAATCATTGTTAATTCTCTTACAGTTGCGCACTATGCTAAAAAATATGCAACAATAACATTACCCAAACCAACCTAGGTATTATGTTGCAGTGCGAGCTCCACTCCTCAGTCATACCTCAGACTTCTTCCTTCGCTCGACTCACTTACCCAAAAAACACGAAGAACTTCTCATATGTCGAACCCCTTTACCAAAAAACCCTTTACATATTTATACATCAAAATAGGGATAAGGTCGTTAAAGAGTGGACAAAAATGTCCCCAAAAACCCAACGATCTATAGTTGTTTTCCACCCTTTGCGTGTTGCTCTGTCGCACATCCTTATATCGTGCACTTTGACTCCTTAAACTTCACTCTCGTTGCACGCTTTGGTCCATCTTCTAACTGAATTTTTTTCTTTGACTTCTTTTGGCTCACATCCCAAAACTTAACCAAAATGCCTATCCAACAGCCCCCCAACACTCACCCGTGGCTCGTCCTGAGCCATTCAGGCCTTCTTCCAGTGCACCATGAATTTTTCAAAGTTCTTTTTCGTTGTCATGGCCTTTTCCATGACCTCTTATTCCTTCTGCAAAATTCGGTCAATTGTTTCTGCAGTGACATGAGCCTGCATCTTTTGAACACCTTCATCAGTTGCTTGCTTGATGATTTCTTGAGTTGTTGTTAAACTCGTTGTCACTCGGTATGCTTCCTCCTGTAGTACTTCTATCTGCTATGTGTGAGCCTGTTGCTTCTCCCTAAGCTGATTCATTTATGAATACAACTTTTTGTTCTCATTCATCGCATTTACCACCTCAACTAGTGGTAATGTGCCTGTCACATCCTTGAATTCCTGCGCCTTTCCCTACACAGCTTGGATCTTTTGATTGATCTCTTGTTGCCCCTTATCCTCACTGAGTTGTTCCCAAACGCCCATAGTCTTTGTATACATTTTAGCACACTCTATTGCTAGAGTCTTTATACTTTCCATTGTTGTTGTCATGAGTTTATTCCTCGTCTCCCTCTCTTCAGGTGGATTGCGTGGTGTCACGTGGGCTTCTAGATCAATTATTCGTGCACAGAAGCTCTTAATGGATTGACTTATATTTTTGACTCGATCTTCCACTTGGGCATCCTTCTCTTTCTGCGCCTATGGGAATTCTTGATATACCTTCTTAAATGTTTGTTGCATTCTCTCTACCTTTTGCGCAACCTCATCACGTTCATGTTTAACTTTGTTTTAATCCGACTCTAATGTGACATCTTCTACCGTAACCTTCACTAATTCATTGGATGTCTTCTTTGCACACACATTCATCTCTTGTGTTGCACTCATATGTAATTCTTGTAATACATCCATTGGCAGTTATGATAACACTAAGTCAATGTGACCTAGTGCCTTGGCCTCTTCTTGCATTTCTATCATGGGGAACTCGACTGCCCCTATTTCTAGCTTAATCAATCTCTGTTCTACTGCGACTACTAAGGATTGGGAGATTGACGGCCCTGGCTCTCCAGTCTTGGTAGTGCCTGTTGTTGGTTCCTCCTCCGTCTGTCGCCCTGACGTGATGTTTGTTGCTTCTAATAATTGTCGCAATTCTTCCATATGTTCCTACATGTGTATGTTCATCTCTTGTTGTTGTTGTGTAGCACGCTAAAACACGTCATCAGTGACTTATTTTACTTGGTCACCTATATTCTCCAAATCGTCCTCGGTCAAGGCCTGAATAACCCCTTCTTTAACAAATTTGTGCTTCAACCATTGTTGTCCGAGTCTCCTTGTCTCTGGCTCCTTTCTCTTCCTATCATGGCGTGGTGCTATCTATTGAGTGGTTTCCTTTGGGCCATTCCGTTTGTCCTAGTCGTCTCCTTCTTCTTCATCCTCATCGACCTCGTGTATTTTTAGTTTTTTATTATCTGATGGCCCTATCTTTGTTGGTGGAATCTTCCACTCAACGTCCCATTCGACCATAATGTGGCACATCTCCTCTTTCATGAGTATGTATTATGTTGGCAGCCACTGCTAGTCTGGGTCTTTCTTTGCTTGCACATACATGTGGTGATGGCCTACCTTGAAGTGTGCCACTGCCTTGTATGCCTCAACCACTTGAGGGGGTATGTGTGATGTCCTTTGGATGTTGTCTCTAATAATTTCCTTATAAATATAGGATGTGACATTAATGTCCATCTACCGTGCCTTATGTGTCATGTACCAAAGGTTATGATACCACGCAGCTAAGCAAGGCTTCTCCTTGACTCCCAAAAACTGATTTTCCTCTGGATCTCTCCATGTTGATAACATGATTAGATTTAGTAACCAAGAGTAGTGGAACTTGTTCCCCTTGTCTTACACTTCCTCACAATTTTTCAAAAATTGGTTTAACAAAAACTTTGCCCAATTCATCTAGACACCCTTGACACATCGTTATGTTTCCACTATGACCGTTGTTGGTAATTTCTCTTTTCAACACTTCCTTAATAGCATATAGGCTAAGGATTGCATCACAAACCTTACTGTCGGGTCATAGATGCTTGCGACATCCAATCCGCATTGTCCACGAAATGTATGGAATTTCTCTTTCATGCTCTCAGAGAGAGTCTTTTCATTCTTCTTGTCAAAAAACAATGATGTGGGGTCCTCCCCCTACGATGGAAGGCCTATAATGCGCACTAGTAAATCTGTATCAATGGACACTGACCTTTCAAAACACATGTATCCTTGGTGAACACAACTTAGCATCATTTTTACACATGCGTTGATCTCCTTACTCCGTCTAAAATTCAATATATCGAACATGTTTAGAAGTCCTTCCTTTTGCAACTCCCTAGCCCATGCCTACAGCTCGATGACTATCATATGGGTCTCGGAACTAATTAAACTTATAAAGAAATTTTTGGGTACTATCTCTGGAAACTTATTTTCATCGATGATTTTATGGTCTGCATACTTTAACGTGGGTATCAGACCTAGCATATCCCCTTCTACAATGACTCCCTCTGGAATTGATGGTTCCACTAGTGGGTACTTTGCATCCTTCTGTAAATGGACTTGTTTTGTTGATGACTTTCTCAGCAATATATAATCCCTATGGAATATTGATTATGAGGACGAGGCCTCCTGTTTTTCACCAACTACTGGTGGCGTTGCGAGATGACCACTTAGTTTCTTCGGTATTGACATTGACGCTCCTACTGCTTTTGGTGGTGGCATCTTCTTCTCTGATTGATGATTTATAAATTTGTTTTGAACTTCAGCTCTGTAACTTTGGATTTGTATCTTCGGCTCTAAAAATTGGCTCTATATGCAAACTCTAACGGACAATAAACTTCCCTTGTTGGCCCTTTGCATGCTTTTATATTGCATTGCCAGTTGTAGCTTCCCTTCACGCTTAATCTTTTTGTCTAATCCACTAGTCGTTGGCATTCATTACTTGCTTTAATGCTCCATTACTCTATATCTTCAACAAATTCTATGTTCGATTCTACAATCTGTCACGATATTCTGCATTTAATGTTACACGACTCCACAACTTCGTCGACATGGTAACTCTTTATTGCATGTCCTGTCATGGATTGTCTTAAATGCTCTTAGTTGTCTTCTACACAATCTCATCTTTTTGTGTGATCTATTCTCGCTATGCAATTTTTCCTCCTTTGTCTGTGCGCTATTTTTCTCTCTTCTTTCTCTTCCACAACAATTTCCTGCTCTTCCTCTTTACCTGCTAACCTTAACTTCTTGGACTTCTCTACTTTCAACTTCTTCCCTGAACCATTTTTTTACTTCTTCCTGTTTTAGTTGTTTTTTCTTTCTTTTCCTACCTTTTCTTGCTATAGTACACTATGGTACAAAGTAGTTTGCGCAACTCCCCTAGTGCCCGAAATGGCGGTCATCTCCGTACAGTTTTTGTCAACTCCCATTCACTAGTCCTTCCATGACTTGTCCATCCAACTGTTATGATCCGGATTATTTTCAGCACGAAATGAGAGCGGATATATAATAAAGCAATGTATAGAGATATCTTAGATATCCAATATTATAACAGAAATGTATCGGAGATGCAACCATAAACACATAGATACAGTAATACACAATTTTCTATTAATGAGAAAAAATGTACAAAGACTGTAAAAATACAGAGTGAAAGACTCGCTAGAATGGTGGTGGCTTATCTTTGAGAAGAGATGTGACGGTTGCGTTCATTTGCAAGAAGATGACTGTTGCAATGAGGCTCCAGCGGCCTTTTTAACATAAGTAAAATCCAAAACCCTAACCCCGGAAGATGAAAAGCCAAAAGGTTTGTGGGCCCCGATGGGGGTAGTTGATACGTCAACTTCTCAGGGGCGTAACTTTTGCATACAATCTGAGTTTGGGGCACTCGATACATCGTTGGTAAGGTATAACTAAGAAGAAAGATTTTCGACTTGCCCAAGTCAATGTCTTTGGCAATCACCTAGGCCCCAAATCCCCAAAAAACGTCGTTTAGGGCCTCAAAACGACCCCAGAAGTTTGGAACCCGAAAAACTGCCAAGATGGAAAATTCTTTTTTGAGCCCGTGGAATAGGTGGGTGGCCACTGATATCCACCTGGATCATGTTCTAACTGAACAACACCTGTTTCATTCAAATACTTGATCATGTGTGTCCCTAACCAGTGCGTCTTGAATTTTCATGGGTGTTGTAAGAACTTACTGTCATAGAGCAATACTAGATCTCATGTCTGGAACTTCTTCTACTTGATGTTTCTATCATGCCATTCATTTTCACGTGCCTTCAATACTTGTTGTTGGAACCCTGCAATAAATCGATCTTCCTCTAACTCTAGTAATTGTGATAGTCTTTCTTCTACTGCATCGGAATTCATAAGGTTTGTCATCACATCAATGTGTAGACTCAATACAAGAAACTCCATGGGAATTACTATGTCCTAACCATATGCTAATCTAAAGGGTGTTTGTCCTATCAACTTCTTTCATGTATTTCTATAAGCCCAAAGCACTGCAGGGATTCTTAAGTCCCAATCATCTCGTCCTACATTGAAAACCTTGGTCAATGCATTCTCTAGTATCTTATTGAAGGCCTCCACAGTGCCATTAACTTGCAGGTGATATGGAATTATTTTTTGATGTTGAATCTTGAATTCTTCTGTTAATGTTTCAATTGTCTTGTTCAAAAAGTGAGTCCCCTGGTCGCTCATCGGTACTTTAGGAAACCCAAACCTCGTAACTATGTTCTCGAATAAGAATCATGCAGTTGTCTCAATGTTACAATCTGTAACTGGTTCTGCCTCTGCCCATCTTTTCAAGTAGTCTGTCATGGTAATTATGTACCTGGCTCTTATTCTCCTCACTGGTGGATTAATCGGTATGACGAAATCCACTTCCCATTTGTCAAACTCCTACAAGTTAACTTGTGGATTCAAATGCATCTCATCCCTTCATGATGGTCTTCCTATTCTCTCACAAACATCACAGCTCTCACAATATTCTTTCGCGTCCTTATGGAGGGTGGGCCACCATAGCCCTACATGTAAGATCTTATGTGTTGTAGCATTTCCTACATAATGACCTCCTGCAATTCCAGCATGCGCTTATGTGAGGATCATTGGTCTCCCATGCTCTAGCACACAATGTCACATTATCCCATATATGCCCAACTTGTATAAATTTTGTGCAATCATATGATAATTTGTTACGTCTCTTGTGATATTGTCATATCAGATGGGGCTACTCCTATGCTCAAATATTGGACAATTTCTGCAAAATGGTTGTCTGCCATTTGAATTGAGAATAAATGTGCATCTGGTAAACTATAGTTTAGGTTCCCTGCATCTTCTCCTGTCAGTATCCGCGAAAATGGTCTGGTCCTGCATTCAGTTTCCCTGGATTTACAATAACTTCAAAATCATACTCTTGGAACAATAATAATCATCTGCAGATTCTCCCCCCCCGAATATTGGCTTTTTCACTAGATATCTGAGTGCAGAGTGGTATGTATACATCTTGAAATGGGACCCCAACAAATAGTGTCTAAATTTTTGCAAGGTATACACCATTTCCAAGTCTTCCCTTTCTATTGTCGTGTAATTATTCTCGGCAGTCGACAACTACCTACTAGCGAAAGCAATTGGATGATCTAACTCTCCCTCTCCTGGATGGGATAACACTACGTCGAGTGCTATAGACGATGCGTCCACATGAATGTGAAATTATTTCTACCAATCCACGAACACCAGAATGGGCGCAGTTACTAACTTTTGTTTCAATACATATAGACCCTTCTAACAGTCTTTGTCCCACTAAAACTTAGCTTTTTTCTTCAATAACTTCTCCATTGGAGTTGTGAACTATGCACATAACCTTTAATAAATTTCTTGTAGTATCTGGTATGGCCCAAATTTGTTCTCAATTGTCTCACTAATTTAGGCAGTGACAAATTAACAATTACCGCTATCTTGGAAGGATCAACTAACAAACCCTGCTTGTGTACCACATGACTTAGCAGTATCCCAAACAATGCACAAAACATACTTTTCTTCAAATTTAATGAAATATGATATTGTCTACATCTATCAAGCATCAACCTTAGAGTTTCTATGTGATCTTTCAATAGGATAAAGACAGTCCAATCATCTAAATACACTTCAAGAAACTTATGAATAAACTCCTTAAAGGCTGCACCAACTACTCTAGAAAACATAGTAGGTGCATTCTTTAACCCAAACGACATCACTGTGTACTGGTAGCTTCCCCATTTTGTCGTAAATGTCATCTTATGTATGTCTTCTAGCGTAATCTTTATCTGATGGTATCCTAAAAATCCATCAGTGAATGAGTAGGCCTCCTGCCCTCCTATGTTTTTTAATACTTCATATGTAAATCGGTTCAAAAATGAGTCATGAAAACAAGCATCATTCAACTTCCTTAGGTCTGCACAAATTATAATACTCCATGTTTTCTTATCTTGAACCACCATTGGAATTATCCATTCGGACTTTGTGACAGTTTCAATTATACCAGCTTCTATCATGTTGTCAAGCTATGCTTTCACTTTTTCCTTGTACTTCATATTCAATATATAATGTCTTTGTCTCACTGGCTTAGCATCTAGTTTTAAATAGATCTTCATCTCGCCCAATTCTCTATCTATTCCCTTCGTCTCTGAAAAGGTTGTCGGAAAAATATCTTGATACTCACGTAAGAGGTCTACAATATTTTCCATAGTCTCATCGTTCCAGTAATCACCAATGTTTGCAAACTTTGGTTTCTACTTTGTGCCAATGTTCACTTTGCGCACTCTTAAGGGCTTCACATATGTGTCAGATTCAAGTGATGGACCTACTACATCGCGCTCCCCTTCAGTCTTTGGTACCTATACATTTCTTGGGTCTTCTTCTTCTTGGTCTTCCTCAATAACATTATAGCATTCTAATAGTTCATAGATTGTCACAAACTCTCTGTGCACACTACATGTAGGTACTATTTCTACTTGACGGCCTTCTTCCATAATTTTTTTACCTCTAATGACTTGTAAAGCTCCATCTACTAAAGCTGACTCAACTTCAAAATTAAAATTTACCTTAAAGTTTCAGGTGAGCTCTTCCCAGTCCATTATCCCTCTGCACACTTCTAGATCTAAATACCAGTTCATGGGAACTGCCTCCAGTGTATGTATGAACATGTGCGTCCATTCATGTTTTGGTACATGCCTCCAAGTTGTAATACATTGCACAACATGATCCTTCTGATCGTCCATCCCCATATATTCATGCATAATGTCTTCTACTCCAAACTTGATCTGCATTATCCTTTTACAATGTTGCCAATCCTCTATCCCTTCCTTGTGGGTTGGGTTGCCCACCATCTCGTTGGAGTTTCTCTCAGTGTAACATCTAATGATAAAAACCTTTGTTGTTCAAGTATCTGTAGCTCAAATTCATTGAAAAAATAACTTACTTCGATTAATCCCTCAAACTTTAGTGTATCACGTACCTTTGTTTCAATCTAGCGCAAAGAGCGAGTAATGCGAGCACACCTTCTGGTCGACACTTCATGCAACTGGTGATTTCAATGTTCAAGTCCTTCCTCCGAGTATGATGTGCAAGAGTTTATGCTTCTCTAAATAAGTGTACCATCTGTAATGGGATTGACGTAGTCATCCATGCATGTTTTCGTATTATATAAGTTATCAATTTCCTTTCTCGCGAGCTCCACATATCGTCTTGCCTCCATAGGGTCTAATGGTGGAGTGACCTCTAAGCCTCCTCCTTCAAAAATCATCTCTCTTTTCTTCAAGTTAATGATCACCTGATTATCGAATGCCCAATCAAGTCCAAGAAAAGTTGGATACGATTGAATGTTATCCATGATCTCAATAACCTCAAAGTCAGCTACATTGCACACTCCATCTATATTAACAGGTACTCCTGTCAATCTCCTGATCGGTATTATCTTATGTTGGTTAGCCAACCTCAATTGAAGAATTGACCAAACTAGCTTAAGTTTCCCCATCATCTCCCACGTTTGTCTTAGAATAACATTGGCATATGATCCTAAATCTACGCTAACATTGTCCATGTCATATTCTCCTATCTGCGCACTTAATATGAACTCTCGGTTGGTCCTCTTTTTGTGGAAGACTTGGTTCACTGCTTTCTGCGTTACAGGTACTTCTCTATCTTGTGTACCCTAATCAATCATTCCACATAGTGCATTCAGTGTTGTTTCATCTTGCATCATCTCTAAACAACTATTTAGAAAGTCTTTCAAAGTATTTACCTTTTCGACTGGCCTTTCTGGAATAGTGCAATCGTATACTGGTGGTGTCTTTGACGTTGATGTTATCTAGTCTAGTCCTAGTATATCCTTGCTTGCTTGCTGATAAGTTTCTTTTTCTTTCTGTGGGTTGAATGTTGGCATGGGCTCAACTTCTTTCCTTATCCATTGTTCAACTCCCTTTCCCTTCTCTGTCGCATATGTTTTGGTTCTTGTTCCACCACGCACAACAACTGCTACTTTAGGATGATCGTCATGTTCCTCAACGACTATCATCTATAGGTTATGGTTCTGATTCTGATGCTAGTTTTGGTTCCCTCTCACCTACCACTTCGCTATCCGTTGAGTACAGTCTTCTGTCGCATGATCCAATTCTCTGCAATATGTGCACATCGTGCAAGGATTCAGACAATCTCTCACTAAATGTTCCATTTGATTACAATTGTAACAAATTATCGGTCCTCTTCCTCCTCGACCAAATCTTCCGCATCCTCGACCTCTTCAAAATCATCCACGTCCACCCTGGTTAAAACCTCTCGGAGTGTTGTACTATGGAACTCCTCCTTCTGCTGTGACATGTTATTCTTGAATTTTGTATGCATCTGAAGTGCACTCTCTCATTAAATTGACTGCACCACAATATTTCTCGTTGTGTCCTATCGATTTACAAAAATTACAGAATAATTGTTTGGGTGTACTTTGGTACTTATGCAGTAAGGGAAAAACAGCCATATGATGTTCCCATCTCTTACATATCTTTCAATACCCTACTCCTCTTGCCAATGGGTTTGGTACTCCTGTGGCCATATACTGCGCAAATGTTGAACATTCTTCCTTTCAATGGCCTTATGTCTTACATGTTATACACCAAACATGTTTGAGCTTTTCCTTTTCCTTCATTATCTATGATAATTGAATTCTTAGCACAACCAAATGTGACTGTACATGTGCCATACCTGTGCCATCTCCTACAGGAGATGCTTCCAATTTCATCGTGATTTCCAAGGCTTCTGGATGTGATGTGACCCTCTATTGTGTTAACGAACAATGAATGTGTGACAATAGACCTGCAATAAACCATTCTCGGTGTTGCTTGTTAGGAATCTGAAAGTTTAAACGACCCATCACATATTTAAATCTCTGGTCGTAGTCCCACACTATCTCATTCTACACTTTCTTAATCTCTTTCAGATCTGTAATGTATTATGATTCAGATTTCGACTTCCGAAATTCTTTCAACTTCCGAAATTCTTTCAACAATGCTTGTTTAATATCTGCCAAAGTTTTGGAATATCCAACCGGTGTAGTTGTCTGATACTTCATATACCATAGTAGTGCATGACCTATGAATGTCATGGCCAACTACACGATCTTCGTCGTCTCGTTCTAGAAATTCTTCATAGTCCATATTGTGTCGCATGCAAACAAGTGTTGCTCAAGGTCCTCTGACCCTGCTCCCTGAAACTCAGTCATTCTTAGTGTGTGATGTGTCCCTTCCATTGTACTTGGTGTTGTACTTACCCTTGGTGATGCTGACTGACTCTGGTTTATTGCACTACTTCCACTATACTGACTATTTATCTGACTTCCTCCACTCTCTACAATTGCTCTTGAACAAGTCTCGGTTCCTGCTTCAATTCTTAGTGATGCACATGGGGTCATGGGTTCGACGCAGATTCCAATTTGAGATGGATTTCCTTCTTCTGTGGGACAGTATTGAGGATCCCTTTCTTTTCTTTTCCTTTCTCTGTACGGTGTGATATGAAGTACTGAACAGGGGTCACTTTCCTCGAATTCTATGTGCTGCTCTTCCTTCCCAGCCACAGTCTCCTTCTTACTATATCTAAACCTTTTCCCACAACGCAATACTCCAATATCTTCGTCTGAGTCAATATCCCCTTCTCTTGACATCCTCAATCCATCCGATCCTTACTCATCCTTCCCAATCTCAACCCGTCCTCTGGCCATCCCCCAATCCCCATATTTGCATGAAGGCGCCTAGCTGTCAGAATCCATCTTCATGACATTCTTATCACACAATAACATCTTTATCCAAGTAGACAATGCACTCAAATATATTTCACAAGGACCCTTGAAAAAGTCCCTCTCTGTGACACTATAAGACTAGGTATAATCTACTGTAAACTCTATAATATAACCCCCCAATATACTATTCAACCATAAATCAACCGTGTGAGAAAATTTATTACTTATTGTATTGAGTTGTCTGATCAATTCAGGAGTCCAGTTTCTTAGAGCTTCAACTCTATGTCTCCCAACGTTCTCCACTATCCTTTCTAACCATTCAGTCAAAATTATCGGGAATTCACCAAAGAATATTTCATGAAAATTTGTGAATACAAACCTTTGCAACCATTGTTCGTTGTTGAGCTGAGGGTTTCTATTATGTTCTTAGGCAAAGTATCATTTCTTCATCTCTATCCATTCTTTGATTTCTTCCTTATTCAGCCTCCAAAACATTCCCCTTAATTACAGTTCTCGATCCCGACAACATAACCATTTTTTGGCGTGCAGTGGGCTAACCCGGGGGTTAATCATCTATATACCAACAAAACCCTTAGACACTGGCCCTTTCGACATCACCTCTAGATCAAGTAAAGTCTCACCTGAGGCATCTAGAGGGGTTGCATGAACCAGGGTTCTACAATGATGAGGGGAAGTGAGACATTCTTCATGTTCTTACTACTATTTACCCATGTGCCCAATTCTCGTTACTTAACAACTACTTAACATTAATTGCATTCTACTTAACATTCATTCAATTATCAGAGAATTCAGTGTGCGACATTATAACATCATATATGAATAATACATTCAACATATATCATCATTGTGCCATAACATGAAACATCATCAGATGCAAAGACAACACATCACAACACACAAGTTTAACGTGGTTCACCCAACATGGGCTACGTCCAGAACGGTTGGATTCTTTTATTAATCATTCATACACACTGCGCTAAAAAATATGCAACAATAACATTACCCAAACCCGCCTAGCCGTTCTGTTGTAGTGTGAGCTTCACTCCTTAGCCATACCTCATACTTCTTCCTTCGCTTGACTCACTTACCCAAAAATCACTAAGAACTTCTCATATGTCGAACCCCTTTACCCAAAAATCATTTAGATACTTATACATCAAAATAGGGCTAATCTTGTTACAAAGTGAACAAAAATGTCCCCAAAAACCCAACGATCTATAACCATTTTCCACTGATTCGAAAAAATCTTTTAAACGACAATGGTTGAGTTATTTAGCATGTGTTAATTAGACATTTAGGAAGTTGAATGAAAGAGAAAGAATTATAGAAGAAACATAACAACCATATAAACATATACAGATTTGAAATAAATCATGAGGATCGGCAAACCATAAACACCAATGTGATAACAGAGTTCGACAATCTCACCTACGTCTCCGGGGCTTTGTCTCAGTGGGTGAGGCTTTCTTATTTTCATTCAAAAGATTTAAAAGTACATCACAACAGTTCCAAAAAGGTTACAAACTAATCGGGTCTTGTTCTACCATATCTCTAGAACCAAACAAAAGAAATTACACTAAAATAGGATGACCGAAGCTCCCAGAAATGGCCCACAAAGGTGCTCTCCTCAATAAATTCCCTGCATAAAAATGGCTTTGGCTTGGAAAATATTCAGCATAACTCTATTCTGAGCTTCTCCCTTGGCTTCAAGAAGCCCTGTTTTATATAGATCTAAAGTTGGTAACCATCTCCCAACTACCCCCCAAGATCTGGCCTAAAAAAGGGCCCAATATCCCCCAAAAATGACCAAAATCTCCAAAAACTGCTTAATAATACCAATAAAATCATATTATACAGTAATAAAACCCACATTTGAGAAATATTAGGGCGCATCCCCTTACTCGCCGACCCCCAACTTGTTTGGCTCCTATTTTTATGTGCAAGGCCATATGGTCATGTGTCAAACCTCCACACACATTTATGGTTATGCCCCTGGTAAGCAGACTAGCCCGACTGACCAGGGCTAACCCTTACTTCCCGCGCCAACACACAAACTCCAGCACCTAAACAATGGAATCGGGACACATGCTAATACACCACGTGATTGAGGGGCTAACACTGATCCACATCCGCACCAAACAACTAACATAGGGTCTGGTCATATGTTGTGGTTACATGGTGTGCGCATTGGGGCCCAACCCTTAATCCATCTGGACCCCAATACATTCCAACTTACATACAAGTGGAAACCAATAGGGTTAAGAAACAAAGTAAGGGCGGGCTGGCTAGCCCAACCTTGCCAAGTCATTCACCCATGGAGGTCCTCAGTTCGAATCCGCTGCGTTCCAAACCATTTTTGCACCATACCAACAGCCAATACATGGGTGCCACGTAGCAGCCCATGAATGGGCCACGTGGCACCATACCATACGCCAGCTAACTGCCACGTGTTAGCACTCTATTTGACCATCTTCCAGCCACGTGTTTGCCACGTCACATGCCACTGTGCATTCCACTGTTCCTGCCATGTAAGTGTCGTATGGATGTGCCACGTGTCACCCTTGCAGTGGTGACACGTGTCACTCCCTGATTGGTCCATATGTTTGACACATCAGCAATTCATATGCCCAGTCACCCTGCCACGTGTCAGTTTGTATGCCCATTCAACACATTGAAACTTGCAATGTGTACCTTGCCATGTCAGTTGTTGTTATAGAATAAATCAGTATATGCGGACACTAATAGATCTCCCTAGATCCACCTGGATCTAGAACAAAACAGGACAGGACATGACTCTTTCTCTAAGTTGTAGTCATTGAATCTACTATCAAGAAGGAATGAGTGACATACCTTTATATAGCTTCCTTAGGTCTCTGTTGTTCCTACTTCGCTCTGGTGCTCTTGTGAGATCAGGTCCAAGACAACAAAAACCAACCAAAGTGAAGATAGCACAGTATATTCAATGTCAACCTATGCATATGATCAAGGAGTTATGCAATAAAATGAGAGTGATTTTATGGGAAATGGACATGTTGTTGTATTATATTAAATGAAAGTAGAAGATACAAACAGATTTCCTTGATGTCGCAAGCTTCCTTTCAACGGTCCTTGGTTCCAACACAGACACTTGCTCTACACTTGCATGAAAAAGATCCAGTACAACTTGATAGACAAATAGAGTCTTCAAGCTTCAATCCAAACAGGGTTCTTCACACAATTCTTTCATCAATTCTCCATTCAATCTTGCTTAACCTCTTCCTTGAGAAACCCTTCATTATATAGGAGAAGGAGAGATGGTTAGAGGGATGAGGATGATCCCACTAAATCTGAGAAGTCAGTAGGATGCCAACCATGCGAATGCCAACTCATTTTCTAGAAGATACTCTTCTAGAACCTTCGTAACTTCCTCTTCCTTTTAAGCTTCAAAATAGGTTCGCACCCTACCTATAGAGCAGAATGCGAACACCTCGTAGGCTAGGTATAGGGTTGCCTACAAGAATCAAGATTCTCGCACCCTACAACATAGTCAGCCTGCGAACTCATCTTAAAAATATGTTTTGTGGAAGACGATAATAGTCACTTTTCTCAGGCAAAAAGTCCTTATGAGAGCTTGAACACACAACTGTAGAGACATCACCAGAGTGACCAAAATAATGTGTAACAGAATGCCCCCCAAAGTATGAGGTTGGAACTCGTGACAACTGAAATACTTTGTAAAATGCGTGTGTGTGTCAGAAACAAGGATCGCACCTAATCAGAAACCTGCAAACAATCAAGCATCTGCAAAATATAATACCAGTTCTGAGGTAGGCATTCCCATGCTTAGACCACAAATGAATGAAATCATAAATGTAGGCCATGGCCACCAATCATACACTATGGATCCAATCGCCAAAATACCACATAGCCACCGAGAATACACTGTGGATCTATGTGTTTAGAAGACGCAGATTAGGACATAGCCACGTGACATACAAAGTGGATCCATGTGTCAATACAAATCATAAATACTCCAGCGTAGCCTGGGCCAAAAGATAAGACCCAGGGTCTTCAATCCCGTTGTCTAAAAAGTACGAATCTAACCATGTGATTACACGTGTCAAAGTAGAACATGGTAGAAACCACTCGATTACCGATCATTGATGAAAACTGTTAACAAGTGTGAGGGAAATCACCATTGATGTCAATGACTCCCAAGGTACCTAAGTACAATCCGAACAAATGTGAATAAATGAGTTGAAGTCGAACATTCAGCGGAATCTCTCGATCAGGAACCAATGATGTGAATCCAATGTCAAAAGCGAATAGACCTGCCATTAAGGCATGCAAGTTCTAAGGTACTAAATGATTTCTAAGTCTTATTCCCGGATAATGAGTTGGAGTCGACGGAAAAAGACTCATCACAGGAGGGCCTTGATGTATCCCCCATCAATGACACAAAATAAGTAACAGATCTTGAGGGCAAGTCAAAGTACGAATATGATTTGAAATGGACACAGGGAAGGCCAACATGGTAAGAATGGACAACTGCAGATGGCCGACTCAATAAAGACGACAAAAGTATACTCGGTTACGTTCTCATGTATTTTCGAGCACGAGAACGAACGAAGATTGAGATCGAGGTTTTCCTTACAAAACCCTAAAAAAGTACTCGTTCATGTGACAAATATAAAAAAAAAGAAAAAATGCTCGTATACCGTCGTTTGGACTTCTAGGTCAGCTATCTGCAAAAAAACATACTCACAAAACCATTAGGGTATAGGTTTTTAGACAAAAGTAATAAAAATAATATAAAAATCAACGAAAAATAGTAAAAGGGTGAATAAATATGGGTAAAAAGGGTTTTTTACCATTTCATTGTTACTTTGCCAAAAACTTGTCCAACACACCTCCTTTTTTTCTCAAATTTCATCGGTCGATCGCGAGAGCTACAAGTGATCACTTAGCAAACGGTTCTGGCCAACGAGGTAATCTCTTGATTTTTCAACTTTTCCATGGTTTACTTTTGATTTTTATTGGCAATTTTAGAGTTTTGAGTCCATTTTAGGGTCAGTAGGTGCGCTCAAGCATTCTAGCAGGTGGGCCATTCGGGACCTGCGAGAATCTAAGATTTTCGCATGTGGGTCTCAGTGCACCTGCGAGAATATCACACTGTGCAAAAGCTCCACCTACGAGGACTGGAAAAAAGATTTTTGTGTGTGGTTTTGCTCAATAAAAAAATGTTCAAGAGGTTAAAATGAGTTGTTGACTTCTTTCTCATGAATCCACTGCAGGTATTGATCATCATGATGTTGGAATGGAGGGAAAGAGAACATGAGGAGGATGATGCCATTGCCGAAAATGATCCGCGTACAGTTGCTTCTCTCCGGGAATGTGGGGTCTTAAAAATTTTTAGGATCCCGGGCATGAGAGCCCATCTCAAGTTGTTAGAGTACCTGTTCCACATGTGGGATGTGGAACAATAGGTATTTCATGTAGGGGTACACATGCTTTCACTAGATATCTATTTTTTGACGGGGTTGTCACGACGTGGATCCCATGTGACTTTGACTGGAGGTAGGGGTGGTGGACTTCCTGTGAGCGAGTATGTCCACCGACATTGTGTTCTTGAGGCAGAGAGAAGCAAGGGTAAGGTTGCCATTTGGAGGGTCCAAGATTTAACCCTACAGACCATCTTATTTACCATTGCACGCATGGCTGGGAGCGCGGCTCCGCACATGGCTCTCCAGAGCTATTTCCAATACACAATAGGGTGCATAGAGCCTCGAGTTTTTAATTGGTTGGATGCAGTTCTCCTCAACATGAAAAGGCAATTGACTAAGTGTAGAAGGGGCGACCTACAACAGTTCGGGTATGGGTCAATTTTGGTGTCTTTCTTCCTTGAGAGGGTCCCATTGCTGCGTCTACAGGTAGATTGGGGTTTACCGGCTCCACGAGATCTGAGGATGATGAGGTGGTGTAACCTCATGGCTCGACACGTAGCAGGGCCTATAATCAAATATAATGATTCATTTTTTTACTGGTTGAGGCCCCAGATGCTAATGATCGATGACTATGCATATGCTGGTTTGGATTTTCGAGGAGATCCAGATTTGGTCCTGCCTAAGGATGCTCAGTGGGGTGACTTAGGTGGGAAGTACACATTTTGTTTTTTTTAAATGTTTTTAAAAATTTTATTATATAGAGTGTTTTTATATTTTCGATCCTAATCAAAAATTTCTTTTGAAAACACAGATGTGGGGCCGTATCGACCACCAGGGACATCTCCCATTTAGAGGCGAGGAGAAGTGGTTCCAGTGGCAAGATGGGATGCTGAGGACTACGAGGCGATTGAACAGAACTTAGAGGGACTGACTGCAGATGTCTCAGACATCACTATTGGAGAGATCCAGAGACGTTATCAGTGCCACGTTGTGGGCGTGTCCGAGTCTCTTAGTTGACTGCTCCGTAGGGTAGCTCAAGCAGTTGTATGTTATCGTGAGCATCATCCGTGATGCTATTTTGTGAAAGCTATGGGCTTCATATTTTGAGATTTTGATCTTTGGACAGAAATGTTTTGTAAAAACTTTTGATCGTTATATACATATATACGGCTTCTACCGGCTTATTTTGTGTTGTATAATGCATGTGATGTGTGATTGGTTCATAAATGTCCCAAATGTCTGTCTAACACATAATTAGATAAAGCATCAGTTAATGTATTTAGACATCTAGGAATGTGTTGATATTCGATATAATCAAAATAGCGTTCCAAGAGGTGAATTCGTAAATATACCCATAATAAAGTAGGACTTCGGATAGCATAGACATTACTTAACTGTAGTACTACTAGCTGCGAATCAAGTCATATAACTAGGTGGCGGATACCAAGCGAAATAGCATCAATCAACAATTCAATTACAACGCTATATTCTGCGATATTATTGGTCGCACGACCAAGGCAAATACCTCAGAGACTAATGAGTTCGTTTGTAGGTGCGTAAATTGCCCATGCAACAGAAGCTAAGTTCTGAGTACTACGACTAGCGCCATCGACGAAGCCAATGTGGGGTAGCGAAGACCCTAACATCTGGAAACCAAGTTCAACGCAAGGTAAGTGGTCAAGGGCAGAAGCCAAATAATGGAAAAGCACACTAAAGTAACACACAAAAAGTATGATACAATAAAATACAAGCACTCATGCACAGATGATCTAAGCATAGTACTTCTTTAAGTAAAGCCCATTTCTAGGTTCACTCAAAGGGATACCATCATAGTCCACTAACTCGTAGGCTCCTTTTTCCAACACCCGTCTGACGATATAAGGACCTCGCCACATAGCCTCATATTTTCTGGCTCCTAACAAATCTTGATCTTGTTCATAAAGGAGAATTAGATCTCCTTTAGAGAACACGCGTGCTTTGACATGTTTATCATATTGAGCTTTGACGCGTTTCTTCTGGGTTTCTATAATTAGGGTGGCATCATGACAGGTTTTGTCTAGTTTCATAAGATACAACAGACGTTCTTCTTCAGCGGAAGTGTTTGGGAGAAGTTCAACGACGAGCTTTAGGGATGGTATCTCACATTCAATCGGCAAGATGGTTTCTATACCATAAACTAACTGGAAAGGTGAAAACCCGGTAGTAGACTTGACAGATGTCTGGTAAGCCCATAATGTCGAAAACAACATCATGTGCCAACTAGTTTTGTGAATCCCTATCATTCGTCAAAGCATGGTAATTAGGACTTTGTTTATTGTTTCAACCTGGCCATTGGCCTGTGGGTAATAGGGTGTTGAGTTTTCATGGCAAAGACCCAACGTTTTGGTGAGTTCAGACATCATAAAGTTTCTAAAGTGGCTACCGTGATCAGTAATGATAGCTTGAGGAACACCAAACCGAGCAATGATGTGATTGAATATGAATAATGTTGTAGTCTTTTCGGTATTGTTGAATGTCGGCATCGCCTCTACCCATTTCGTAAAATAATCTACAGCTACAATAATGTATCCATGCCCCTCGACCGAGTGAGGGTGACATGTCATGAAATTGATACCCCATTTCGCAAAAGGTCCAACGAATACTACAGGGTGTAGAGGAGCAGGGCATGATCGTATTTTATTGTTGTAGGTTTGGAAAGCGTGGCATTTTTGGACAGCAATAATTCAATCATTGAATAAAGAAGGCCAAAAATACCCAGTTCGTAAGATCTTCTAGGCAGTAGCATACCCAGACATGTGACCATCACATGCTCTAGAATGGCAGTCATTTAGGGCTTTCTCAGCTTCGTCAAATGTGAGGCAGCGTCGAAAAATGGGGTCAATCCCACAACAATAAAGAGTATCACCGAGGATAATATACTGACGGGCTTGGTAACGTATGCAATGACGGTCAGTGCTAGACAAATCAGGCAGAAAAGTCTGGGTTTGGAGATATATGATGATATCCCCATACCAAAGGTCGTCAAAACTTATCAGAAAAAGGGATTCATCGGGTAATGAATCCTCTGCTACATTTTATGTCTCAGAACAGGGAAGGTCACATATCAATTCGGCAAACACCAAGGATTTCTTGGACTTAGCATGTTCAAATTCCAAGTCAAACTCCTGGAGTATTACGATCCTTTTGGAGTATTTTCCCCTTAGTAATTGGCGTGTAAGAATGTGTTGCATAGGGTTGTAGTTGGAAATCACAGTGGTCTTGCGTAAAAGGATATAGTGTCAGAAACGTTGAACAACTTGGACGGCGGCCAAGACCAGTTTTTCAACATGTAAATACTTGGTTTCGGTAGTCGTGAGAATCTGACTCAAATAATAAATGACTTGTTCGTCATGAGAATCATCTTCCTGGACTAGAACCATAGCAATGGTAGAGTCTGAGGCTGCGAGATATAGGAAATAATCTCGACTGTAATCGGGTGGGAAAAGTAGTGGGGTACGATTAAGGTCAGTTTTAAAGCATCGAAAGCTTTGTTGGCAGTGGTATCCCATACAAATTTAGAACCTTTCTTGAGAAGTCAAGTAAAACCAAGAGTTAACTCAACATAGTTTGGGATGAAACGACATAGAAAGTTTGCCTTCCCTTGCAAGCTTTGTAGCTGGCAAAGTGAGGAAGGAAGAGGGAGATTGAGAATCACCTTGACCTTCAAAGGATCTACCCTGATCCCTTGACGTGAAACAATAAAGCCTAGAAGTTGGTCAGATTCTACACAAAAAACACATTTGTGGGGATCAAGCGTATATGGTAAAACCGACAGCGAAGGAAAATGGCGTGGAGGTGTGTTGGATGATCTACATGATGCATGGAATGAGCTGGTAAGTCATCAAGATATGGCTACACAATGTGCTTTATATCATGAAAGGCATAAGACATAGCACGTTGAAAAGTTGCGTCGGCATTCTTTAAATTGAAGGGAAGTTTCCGGTAGACAAAAGTGCTCCAAGGACAAATAAAAGTGGTTTTGTGTTGGTCTGCAGGTACGATATTGATTTGATTATATCCGGAGAAACCATCCATCAGAGAGAAGATTTCACTTCCGGCACAATCGTCAACGATCTGGTCAACGAAGGGGGTAGGAAAGTTGTCTTTAGGACAAGCTTTATTAATGTCTCTATAATCAATGCACATGCAGATCGTACCTTGTTTCTTGTTAACCAGAACAAGATTGGAAACCTATTCAGTTAGAGCCACAGGGTAAATAAAGCCAGCTTTGAGAAGTTTCTCAACTTCAAGCTTGATAACGGCTTCTTTACGTGGGTGAATCAGACGAAGTCGTTGCCGGACCGGTTTAGCGCCCGAGTATGGCTTAATCTCGTGTACAACAATGTCAGGGTCAATACCTGGCATTTCTTCATAGCTCCATGTGAAGACGTCACAAAATTCTTGGAAAAGAGACTTGTAGGTGATAACTTCGTCGTGGGAACACGAAGCTCCGATATGCACATTTTCGACAACTTCAGGTTTGATGGATATGTCGAGGGGGATGGTGGGTGAGATATTACTTAAGTTCCCTTCGTAGAACATATTGTGTGTAGACTCAGGAATGGTAGAAATGACGACAACGGTCGACGGGGTCGAGATCCATTGGTAACTCTCAAAGGTGTGTTGTTCCAGGAAGAGGATGGAACGATGATGTCCATCGTCCCAAGGGGTATCTTCCATGGACATAACATACATAATCATCTCATCCGTAGGAAAAATGACGCGGAATGGATCCAGAGATAAATCACCAAGAGAGGGGGTAGAAGGGGTTGCCGATTGAATGGCTTGATAAGCGGATTCAACCGGACTCAAAGGCATTTGGTCACCATAATGAAGATGATCGTCAGGGTTGGGTACTATCCATGGGTCGTAAGACACAGGGGTTTCTCGAACAGAGGTGGAATGAGAAAAGTACCCATCAAAGAAGAATCTTTAAGAAGACCGACGCTGGCATTCTCATATCCAAGGTGTGTTTTTGCAATGAAAGGTACGTTGTCGGTACGTGCATCGGAGTGAAAGAAGGCCAATTGGTCCACCGTAATTACTTTTCCTTAATGTGGGAAACGTACGACACGAAAAAGAGTGTACACAACTTCACGCATGGAATCGATCCAGCTATGACCAAGTAGAAGGTTGTAATCGAGAGGAGCATCAAAGACCTCCACTTCAACGTTGACCATTTTGCCTTCTAACGTAATAGGCAACGAAGGGAGGACACCGTAAGACTTAAAACCAGAGCCATTGAAGGCTTTGAGCGTGTTGTGGGATTTGGTTAAAGGAGGAGAGTCGATGGCTTTCCAACAGGTAATAGACATGACACACGTCGAGGCATCCTCATCAATAATTGTTCTACAAATGTTCTTGTCGGAGACAATAACTTGTATTTGGAATGCGTGTTGAGGGGGTAACCTTGGAATGTGATATTCCAAGTAAAAAATTATTAAATTTGTATCGGTAGGGTCGATTCCACCAATAGCTTTCAACAATGCCTTACGTTGTATAGGACAACTCTGAAGGACTTCGAGGGTTGACATTGCGGACGGTGCTTGGGCCAGATCTTTGAAAATACTATAGTTCTGGGCAGCACGTGCATGAGGATTGAAAGCAGATTTTCAGACAACACCCTTTGGGGGAGGACGAAGAACTGTATCTAGGCTCGGTCATTCGAGATGAAGAGGACCGTTGGTAGGTGTTGTCATGGGAGATGGTTGGACCAACGAAGGAGGTATTTCATCAACCTTCTCTTTAGAGGAAGAATAATCTTTGGCTCGAGTGGTAAGTGTGATGTCATTCTTCTTTGAATCACCTGCACACATTAATACATAGGATGTAGTGGAGGGGGAAGGTTGGTCATGAATGACCAATTGGGCCTGTTTTTGAGAAGGGAAGGGTTGAGACAACACGACTGAAGTAGGTGGTTTCGGGGTCCCTTGAAGGAACTTAGTAACCTCGGCTCGTCTTGGACAATCCTTAGTGTAGTGATTATCACCACAGATAAGACAAGGGTATTGGGGTTTGCGCTTATCCTTATCGTCAACAAGTTGTGTTTTGGTCTTCTCATATTGCAGATTATTTTTATCCTCCTTGTTCTTACCCTTCCCTTTTTTGGATTTATTTTTTCCGGCGGGGGTAGATTGAACAGAGTTCACCTTAGAAGTTTTGCCAGTGGGAGGGGTAGGAGACGGAGCATTTTGAACATTAGAAGCAACGGATTTGGGGTTGTTATTAGAGGCTTGGACAGAATGGGGTTGGGCATGGAAAGTGCCAATCACACCGTTAGCTGCATGAGAAGCAGTATGAGTAGTTGAAGTAGCAGAAGTAGAAGGACGAGGTGCATCAGGGAGTAAGTCATAAAGAGTACCCGTTTGTAAGTAAACGAGGTCGAGGTATTGAGCACGAATGATAACTTGTTCTTCTGTGACAACTCCACCCATGTCGATGTCATTCACGAATGATTTCATGAACCACTCTGCCAGCAACTGATCGGGAAGTTCAAGTTTGATGAGACGTCATCTCCTTCGCCACTCATGAATGTGATCAGAGATATGAGTGGCTTTGGTTTGTTTGAAAGAACTCAAAATTTCGGTTCCCGTTTCATAACGGATCGATAACTGGTAGTGGGTGAGGAAAGCCATAGCGAGGGTGTTGAAGTCGGTGAAGAAGCCTCATGGTAATTCTATGTACCACTTCACGGCAGAACCTTTGAGAGTTCGCTGAAAAAGGCGTAAATGAATAGAGTCTTCCATCAAAGACTTGGATGAACACCAAATGTGAAAAGTCATTACATGATTGTTCGGGTCCTCTCCTAGTTTACCATTGAATTTAGGGATGTCGGATGGTAGTTTGGTCGGTATCGCGGACCATTGAGGAGAGTGACGAATCAGATCATTTAAAATTCTCGATAGATCAGGGAGGTCCAGGGTGGATAAGAAGGGTGATTGTCTATTCACATGTGGGTACTGGTGACTTTGGGGAGGGAGCCCCGTAGGTATACCAGTAGGACCATAAGCAGTTTGCATATAATGCGAAGATCCGGGCAGATTCGGTTGTTGGTGTGGAGGCAGGTAATTTATAGGGTTGTATTGGTTGGGGTTGTTCCCTTGAACAAGGGTGTGGGGTTAAGTGTTCAAGCCCCAAATAGGATTGGATGTACCTGGATATGGTTGGCCTGTACTAGGGGGTATGAAGGAGCTAGCTTGAGGTTGTTGTCCCCCAGTCAAGTGAGGATTATTTTGGATAAGATAGTTCCAATACTGGGCCAAGGATGGAGGTATGTTTTGTCCATAGGGTGGGGTAGGTGGGGGTTACCTTCCGATCAGGGGTTGCATCCCAATTGGGATTTGTTTTGCAAAAGGGGATTGGGTTTGGCCTCCTTGATGAAATTGTCCACCGACAGGAATTTGGTAATTAGGTGTGAAAGACGAGATGGTGCCACTAGGATCGATGCCTCCGATAGAGGATGGAAGAGGTCCTCTGAAAATGGGGTCGAGGAAGTGTCATAATGAAACCAGGAATGAGATGGTGCCCATAAGGAGTGGAAATGCCAGGAGTCCCGTATGGGATTTGTGTAGGAGCGGGAATAGAAGCATTCAATGCATGATATCCGGGGGGAAGTGTTGGGGTGAATCTAGGCGAAAGCAGCGTGCCAATGGGAGCTTGGATAGCCACCGTAATCTCGGTGTGAGGACGTGTAGTATCTGGGACCATTGTGTAATGGACTGTTTGTAGGAGGATAGTCAAGATGTGGTCAGCTGGCGGAGTGTCTGAACCAAGAAAATAATAGGCAATAGTAAAAGGTATTGTGTCTGAATTGGATGTTTCAAGCAGCTCATGTGTGACAGTGATATCAATGCCTGCTCCTAAGCTAAAGAGATCCCATCTAAAAATGCCAGTAGTCCAAAAAGGATCTTGACCCTCAGGTCCCGTGATAGGTCTGGTTGGTAATCCAGAAGACTCAACAACTATTTCTTCGGAAGAATTCACTCGAACAATACGTCTCACAGAGTCGGGAGGAAGTCAGAAGTCCTCTTGAGAATTGGTAATTCAGAACCGTTCTAGAGTGTTAGTTTTTTCCACTTGTGGAGTGGCAACATCTTGGACTTTACTTTATTGAGGAGAGCACTCCGATGAGTTGGTAGGCAAGGGTTGAGAACCTTCCAGATCTTCTGGGGGTAGGCCTTGCATTCTACGTGAACGGCGTGGAGGGTCAATTGTGATCAAGTTAAAATCTTACGAAAGAAATTCTATGGCCAACTTAGGTAAACAAACAACACGCGCTAGTAAAATCTAGGAATCAAAACCAAGCAAACAAGACCTTCCAATTCCGAAGTCACTAGTTGGTGATGAAATCCAACGTTGCGATGACGAGACAAGAAGGGGTTGGGCGAGGGTGGAAAAGTTACGTTGATGACCTTCTTAACGGACTTACACCCTAGTGCAAGCTCCCACACATAATCGTGGGTATACCCTCCAAGGAGCCCAAGTGACTCTGGCCAACATCGATTCCAGGTACCGTGAAGACTTACCCCTTCACATTCACCTTGTGTAAGACCCTTAGAAGATAGGCTACTAGGGTTACCACAAACAACAATGATGCCTGGGGAAATAGTCGACAGTCCGATCCACACGCAAGGGCAGGGTATCTAGTCCAAAATCAACTTGAGAGGCTTCCACCCATCATTGTGGGTATACCTTCAAGTGACCCCCGTAATACGTGCAATCTCTACACTAAGATCAACAAAGCAGGGTGAGTAACTTTGTCAATCTCAATGCGACCTCAGGTTTGACCCTTGTGTGAGAAGGGCTTCCCAGGACAAAATGATGCAAATGGAATTTGACACTCCTTATCACAAGATACTATTGTGTGTTTTGTGCTTTGGAGAGTGTGTCTCGCTGCCTATTCCAAAGCTCTAGCTTAGCTAATGTTGGTGCAAAAGAGCCCTAGAAAAAGTTACTAGTTGAATTTCAAAAATTGCACAATATTATTAAAGGTTGTTGTTACTCAAGAGGGAGGCGGAGATGAAACCGGTGTTTTGTAAGACTTAGACCCAACTTTGTGTAAATAGAAATGAATGATACAAACTTTCATTCGATGAAATCTATCTATAGTAGGAAGAAAGGAGTTTTCCCGGAACAATGCAAACTACGATGTACAATTCTCTTTTCAAATGTAGTACCAAACAATCATGGATAACGTAAATTCACTATTCGTTCTCTTTTAATGCTAATATTTTCTGAAAGATTGCTTAAAAGAACAAGACTTTAAAATTATTTTTTTTTAGAAGCCAAAAATAGGGATGGAGCTAAGAAAAGGTAAGCAACCAAAGGAAGAAACAATACTCAATAAATGCCCAAATCAAATCTTTCAATGGAGATAAAAATAAAAATCGACAAGAAAAAGTTTCTTGAAATGTATACGGACAAAGAACTTTTCTAAGCAACAAGCAATCTAAAGAAATAATAATCCCAACTTTTAAACTGATCAAAGACTTTTGACCAAACAAACACTCAGATCTCAGAATCCGAGATTATACCCTCGTTGGTAAAAGGTTGAGAAGTAAAAACTAGGAAAAAGATTAAGAAGAGTTTTCGATCTCCGAAAACTAATCGACTGCAAGATTTGGAGTCAAGAAACAGTCAAACACTGGCAAAAGAAGTTCTTCCCAGATGAACAAACAAATCTGGGCATCAAAAAGACAAGAAGACCTGATCCAAAACTTTTATAAATGGGTTCGCAGCCTAGTAGTGGAGTACAGTGCAAGAATGAGGCATTCTCGCAGTCTAGACACTGGTAGGGTGCAAGGATGTCGCACTGGACTGAACAGTGGGGTGCAAAAATGAAAGGTTCTCGCAGGCTACAGAGAGGTACAGTGCGAGAAGGTTTGTAAATTATGAAAATTTCGAAAAGGGAAAAAAAATTTGAGTGAACTTCTAGGTCCAGAGAGTCTATAAGGGTCTCCTACAGACTCAGAGACTGGTTGGCAATGAAATAGGTAGACCAAGAGGAAATGGCCAACAAAAGACAACAAAAATGAGTTTTATCCCCAGTGGAGTTGCCAATTTTGTTACAGGATAAATCGGTATATGTGGACACTAAAAGATCTCCTTAGATCCACCTGGATCTAGGACAAAACAGGACAAGACATGACTCTTTCTCTAAGTTGTAGTCATTGAATCTATTACTGAGATGGAATGAGTGACATACCTTTATATTGCTTCCTTATGTCTCTGTTGTTCCTACTTCGCTCCGGTGCTCTTGTGAGATCAGGTCCATGACAACAAAAACCAACCAAAGTGAAGATATCAAAGTATATTCAATGTCAACCTATGCATATAATCAAGGAATTATGCAATAAAATAAGAGTGATTTTATGGGAAAGGGACATGTCGCTGTATTATATTAAATGAAAGTAGAAGATACAACCAGATCGCCTTGATGTCGCAAGCTTCCTTTCAATGGTCCTTGGTTCCAACACACACACTTTCTCTACACTTGCATGGAGAAGATCAGTACAACTTGATAGACAAATAGAGTCTTCAAGCTTCAATCCAAACAGGGTTCTTCACACAATTCTTTCATCAATTCTCCATTCAATCTTTCTTAACCTCTTCCTTGATAAACCCTTCATTATATAGTAGAAGGAGAGATGGTTAAAGGGATGAGGATGTTCCCACTAAATCTGAGAAGTCAGTAGGATGCCAACCATGCAAATGCCAACTCATTTTCTAGAAGATACTCTTCTAGAACCTTTGTAACTTCCTCTTCCTTTTAAGCTTCAAAACAGGTTCGCACCCTACCTATAAAGCAGACTGCGAACACCTCGCAGGCTAGGTATAGGGTTGCCTGCGAGAATCAAGATTCTCGCACCCTACAACATAGTCAGCCTGTGAACTCATCTTAAAAATATGTTTTGTGGAAGAAGACAACAATCACTTTTCTCAGGCAAAAAGTCCTTATGAGAGCCTGAACACATAACTGTAGAGACATCACCAGAGTGACCAAAATAATGTGTAACAGTTGTACGACCTGTACAGTCATCTTCCATGTGGCACTGTACATACTGTACAAACTATACAATCATCATTTTTTTCCCTGTTTGACCAAATGAACAGACTGTGATATCTTGGGCATACAACGTCCGTTTGAGCCCATTCAAGTTGTGTTGGGTTTGTATTGACGAGGCCTATGCCCACATCCATTTTGAAGCCATTCTGAGAAATTTGATTTGTAGGCCTTTCTGAGCCCCATCAAGCTCTTAGATCCAATTCTGGATCACACCTCCCCACTAAAGACCTTTTAGACCCCAAAAGGTTACTGACCAATCATCAAGCTCGGGATAAGCCAACCGACTTGTTCTTTGTCTTTGAACTCTATCCTGTGCACCTGTCTCATCGAGATCAACTGTGAAACAATCATGATAAATGACAACATATTGTTAGCCATTTATACCCTGTCACATCTTACTGAAACCATTATCATCCATGTTGACAACATTACTAATGATAGCATAAAAAATATGACTGCAAATGAGCTGATATGTTTGTAATATTTGCACGACATGAGCTTATCTTGAAGCAAAGTGTGATTTATTTTCCATTCTACAATCATCTCATGTTCTTGCTTAAGATCAATTACTTGATTTGAAACAATTATAGGTGTGTTGCTTGCATAAGCCACCGTTCTTAATTGTTCCATTGTTTGAAGAGATTTATTTGCCTTTAAATGATGAGCATGAACCACATATTCTTGACCTGCTTTGGTTAAGTGATATTGATTCTTTTCCCTGTAGAAGATTGCTTTATGATCATATAAGTAAGGAATTCCTAAGACCATTCCACATTCACTCAATGGCACCACATCAAATGTTATCTCGTCCACAAACTTAAATGAAATTGCAAATTTTAATGTGGATTGCTTTGTTATGTGCAATTGATGATTGTTGCTTATCCATTTAAGTGTGTAAGGCTTATGATGCATCTGTGTTTTTAATCCCAATTGCTTAACCAATTCCTCTGAAATTAAGTTAGATTGAAATCCACTATCTATCAATGTGTCAACCTTAGTGTGTCTCATAATGAACCTGATGTGAAACAATTTACTTCTAGCATCAAATCCATCACCAATTTTACTTGTCAAACCAACCAATGAGACTTTTGATTCATCACCTGAATCTGATCCCAAGTCTGTGGGTCATGTTGCTACTACAACTATTTGCCTCCCTTTCTTTTCCTTGAACCACTTCGACCTCTTCTCGGGATGCAATTGCCAACAACGTTCCTCATCATTCCCTTCTTTCTTGCAATTCTTGCAAGAGGGCTTCTCTTCCTTTCTTGCCACTGAATTTTCCTTCTTGCCATTCCACTTCCTTTTGTCATCTTTCCTTGAAGACGATTCCCCTGATACACCCACTCTTGCTTTCCCTGCTTCAATGTATGTCGCTTGAACAAAAACCTCATCAAGATTAGTAGGTCCAAACATGAATACAATATTTCGAATATGTGGAGGTAAACCTCCTATATACTTCATAAGTGTTTCTTGGGTATGTAAAGGAATATCTAATATCAATGCCATTTTACGAAAGCCATTTGTGTATTCTTGCACTGTTTGTTCTTTTTTTAGTTTAAGATCTTTCCATTCAATTAAAGCTTTCTCTTTATAATCCAAAGGATATAATTGCTTCCTAAGTGCAGAAATAAAACTTTGCCATGATGGAAATACATTACCCACTTGTTGTGTGCCATTTTGCAACTTGCTTTTCCACCAGATGAGTGTTGTGCCTGCAAGTCTAAGCGATGCCAACTTGATCTGAGTTGCCTCATCCTTGATCTGTTTCACATTGCAATAAACCTCCATATGTCTAACCCAATTGTCAAGTCTCTCTGCATTAACTTCACCATCATACATGGGTAATTCAAATTTAACATCAAGTTTAAGTAAAGGCATTTCATTCTTATGTTTATGGACATGTTTCTTTGCAGTGGATTTAGAACTTGAACTTGATGAAGAAGGAGAAGAAGGAGGTGAATATGGAGGTGACGAAGGAATTTGAGGAGGATCCTCTCCTTCTTCACTTTTTCCCTTTGAAGATTCACCAAGAACTGGTCTCTTTCGTTCCAAGTAATCCTCATACAAAACCTTCATCATCTCCAACATGGCGAAAAAAGTTTTTCGAAACTCTTTCTCATTTGAAAGTCCCTCTTCTGATGCCATCCTCTCGCTTTGAGAAGTTCTCTTTCTCAATTCAATCAATGGATTCTCTTCAACAAGCTCACCTTCACCACAATGTAGTTTTTCCCTGGTTAACATGCAAACTCAAAGCCAAATGTCAACTAGCTCTGATACCACTTGATCCGAAAAGATCTTTTAAACGACAATGGTTGAGTTATTTAGCATGTGTTAATTAACCATTTAGGAAGTTGAATGAAAGAGGAAGAATTATAGAAGAAACATAACAACCATATAAACATATACAGATCTGAAATAAAGCACGAGGATCATAAAACCATAAACACCAATGTGATAACGGAGTTCGACAATCTCACCTACGTCTCTGGGACTTTGTCTCGGTGGGCGAGGCTTTCTTATTTATGATCAAAAGCTTTAAAAGTACATCACAATAGTGCCAAAAAGGTTACAAATTGATCTGGTCTTGTTCTACTAGATCTCTAGAACCCAACAAAATAAACGACACTGAAATCGGATGACCAGAGCTCCCAGAAATGGCCCACAAAGGTGTTCTCCTCAACAACTTCCCTGCATAAAAATGGCTTTGGCTTGGAAAATATTCAACATAACTCTGTTCTGAACTTCTCCCTTGGCTTCAAGAAGCCCTATTTTATATAGATATGAAGTTGGTAACCATCTCCCAACTTCCCCCCAAGATCTAGCCTAAAAAAGGGGCCAATATCCCAAAAAAATGACCAAAATTTCCAAAAACTGCTGAATAATACCAATAAAATCATATTATATAGTAATAAAACCCACATTTGAGAAATATTAGGGCGCAACCCCTTACTTGCTGGCCCCCGACTTGTTTGGCTCCTGGTTTTATGTGAAAGGCCATATGGTCGTGTGTCAAACCTCCACACGCATTTATGGTTTAAGCCCCCTGGATCTTAGCCTATGGTTACGCCCCTGGTTGGCGGGCTAGCCCAACTGATCAGAGCTAACCCTTACTTTCCACGCCAACACACAAAATCCAGTGCCCAAACAATGGAACCAGAACACATGCTAATACACAACGCGATCGGGGGGCTAACACTGATCCACATCCACGCCAAACAACCAACAGAGGCTCTGGTCATATGTTGTGGTTACATGGTGTGCGCATTGGGGCTGGGGCTAGGCCCCAACCCTTAATCCATCCGGACCCCAATATATTCCAACTTAAATACAAGTGGCAACCAATAGGGTTAAGAAACAAAGTAAGGGCAGGCTAGCTAGCCCGACCCTGCCAAGTCATTCGCCCATGGAGGTCCTCAGTTCAAATCCGCTGTGCTCCAAACCATTTTTGCACCATACCAACAACGAATAGATGGGTGCCACCTGGCAGCCCGTGAATGGGCCATGTGACATCGTACTATAGGCCAGCTAACTGCCACGTTTCAACACTCTGTTCGACCATCTACCAGCCATGTGTCTACCACGTCACATGCCACTGTTTTTGCCACTATTCCTGCGACGTAAGCACCGTACATACATGCCATGTGTCACCCTTGCAGTGGTGACACGTGTCACTCCCTAATTGGTCCATATGTCCGACACGTTAGCAGTCCGTATGTCTAGTCATCATGCCACATGTCAGTTTGTACGCCCAGTCAACACACTAAACCCTTCCACGTGTAACTTGCCATGTCAGCTTTACGATGGTACAACCTGTACAGTCAGCTACCACATGGCACTGTACAGACTATACAATCATCATTTTTTTGCTTATTTGGCCAAATGAATAGACTGCGATAACTTGAGCATACGACGTTTGTTTGAGCCCATTCAAGTTGCGTTGGGTTTGTATCAACGAGGCTTACACACACGTCCGTTTTGAATCCATTATGAGAACTTTTATTTTTAGGCCTTTCTAAGCCCCATCAAGCTCTTGGATCCAATTTTGGATCATCCACCTTTTGCACGCTACTTCGCCACACATCCTTTTGCCACGCTCTTTGAGTCCTTAAACTCTGCTCCCGTCGTGCGCTCTGGTCCATCTTCTAACTGCCTTTTGTTCTTTGAATTTTTTTGGCGCAGATCCCAAAACTTAATCAAAATGCTTATCCAACACTCATGTTGTTCCAACTCCAAAACCTTGAAACTATTTTTCCTACTAGTCTCGAGATTATTGTCTTTTATTGAATGTGGATTTGATTGTGAGGAATTTCCCCATTTACCTTTGAATACTTCTTAGAATCCTTCCTCCTTTTCCTTATGTAAGGAAACAACCCCTATTTAGGGGTGGTAGGTGTGGGGGAGGGGGTCATATATGATCCCAATGGAAACCAGATCATGCATTTCACTTGAGGTCTCAGATTTACTTCAAACAACTAGGAAAAATCCTTAGTTGTGTATATGGGGATCACTTTTATCAGGGCACATACAAACTTGGGAATCATTGTCAAAGGAGATTTAGAACTGATCATTAAGGGCCTTAGTTGGTTGAGAAAAATATCCCACCCAATCCTCCAACACATATATCAAAGAATTGAAGTGGAGGAGATAAGATTTTCTTTGGTTGATTATTTCCATATCTACCGTCGATAGAATAACAAAGTTGATTCTCTAGCAAAAGAAGCACATAAAATGGATCAAAGTTCCCTAAGAGTCAATGGAACTCTATCCGCCCACTTCCTACCTTAGTCTCATGGGTGATCGATTAAAGCATATGAAAGGACAAAAAAGGTTTGTGGTTGACATGACCCTCAACCAACTCATCATTGGAAACATGCACTTGGCTAATTGTCACGAACCCACCTCTTCTCTCCCATAGATGTCATGGAGCACTTGACACTACTTTATGCCTTGTTTGATCCCCCCCCCATCCTTTCCATCGCTCAAATATGGGATTTTGCTTGAGCCTAGCGTCACCCTGCGTAGCCGAAGTCAATGTTGTTGCGTGTGCATCTGGATGGGGTTACAATTATGGAGTTTGGGTCTGGCTTTGTGGCTAGCCCCGCCATCTATTAAGTTCACTCACGCTACAATTGTGTGTGCACACATGGGTCCTGCGGTGAAACAATTATATAGCAATCCATCTCAAGTCTCAACGATTTATGGTGAATTGGCTCCTAGAATTCTAAGAACTCAACAATGCAATCGACTCTCTTTGTGGCATTCTTGGTATCTTCTTCCATTTCCTCGTTGCTCTACTCTTCGTCGTCAATTAGGCACTTCCAACATCAAGCACTCCATGTGGCATCGCAACAAACCACTATGCCACTTTTTGAATTGCGAATTGGAGAGTATGAAAGGAAACCTGAAGCTGCAACAACAAGAGATGGCAGTCCTCTAGGAATTCAATGCTCAATTGGAAAAATCGTTTCAGGATAATGAAATGAAAAGGGACAAGGAGCTTGCTATTTTTTGGGAAAATTTCATCGACATTCGGAGCAAATTCACTCGCTCAGCCAGGGAATTCGCGAAGGGAAGCTAGTCCACACTTAGTGCCAAGCAATGACGTCTTCCATGGGATTGCAGGCCTCTTGTGAAGTCCATCAGATAGTGGGTCAATGACCAGAATGTAGCAAGTGGGAGGAACCTCAAACAGAGGTGGATACAGCCTTAAAACTAATCCAAATCAAGTCATATGGAGTGTACATTTGTCTTTTTGTTAAGCTCTTATGTTCGGGTTTACTCATGGAAGCTTGAGTTTTTTTTTTGTATATGAAGCAATATTCACATATATAAGACTATCCTTCCCCTTCTTGACTGTATCAATGCTGCTGCAACTCATCTTTTATAATTAAAAAATAACCGTTTTTATTAAAAAAAAGGAAACAACCCCTTTTTAAAAATGTTTGATATAATAGTTAATCATACTCAAACCACTCATAATCCAACTTTTACACATAAATTTGATTTAGTTATATATCTACAATTAAATCAACTATGAGAAGTTAATTATAAGATATACTTCCATATTTATGTGAGTACATCAAACCATATTAAAATTTAAATCAATTTTACTTATAATTTAAAAAAAAATATTTTTTAACTAAAAAAACCTCTCCATTACATACCCAAATTAAAATGAATAAAAATCCCAAAAATCATCCATTAAAATATACATCATATAACCTTAAAAAAAATTAAAAAAAATAAAATTTATATAATATTTAAACCCAAAATAAAAACATAAAAATCTTTACATACTAGTAAAAGTAAAATTGGAATACCCCTCTTACCACTACTTATTTACTTATAAACAATTTATGAGATAAATGAACATTATTATCATTACCGAACTTAACTAACATGGGACCTGCCCAAATAAGCATGTAAATTGTAAATTATAAGGAAAGTTAATTTGACTTCAGTGGGCCATTACTTATTTCATTTATTTTGAAGCATAATGTTATTATATGGTTATTATGCATTTATCATTTCATTAGGTTTTGTATATGTTTATGATAAACGTTAATTTATATAATATTGGTATTATTATTATTTTAAATAAATATTTTTATTTATTTTAAGAATAGTAAATTTGAAAATAAATTTTATTGATATTTATTTAAGTTAAATTTTAGATTTTCATATATAATTTATTAACAATTAGTTTATTAAGAGTAAATATGTCACAAAGTGAGTTTTGAAGTTGGGTGAAGAGGGCAACAACTTTTCCTAATACTACTAGAGTTACACCCTATTTACATTGATCCACTAAAACAGAGTTTGCTAATACTATGTTAACATCATACAATAATGTGCTCAAAAGCTACATCAATAATATTTAATATAATCAATAACTACATCTAGCAAACCTTATGCATGGAAGGAGCATGTTTGTTAAGATTTTAATGTGGGACATTCTCATAACAACCACTCCAACTTGGTGCTATACCTCAATATGATGAACTAATGATGATGTTATTTATGCTTTAATTAAAATGTTTCATTTGATTTTTGTAATTGGAATTAAACAGTTTTTTAATTTTTAATTAATTTGTCATTTGAAATGTTATTTGAACTTCTTAATTGATTTAAAAACTTAAACTTAAAAAAATCTAAAATCTCATTTGTAAAATTACATTTTTAATTTTTGAGACAATTAAATTGTAACTTCAAACTCATCTAAAAAAACATGTTAAAAAATTCCAATATCCATAACTGGAGTGTTGGGGTTTAATTGAGTTGTTGGGTTAAATATTTCCTTTGTTTCATCAAATTTTTCAATGACCTTATTTTAAGTTAATTTCCATCTCCTTATAAATTTTTAGCTAATGATGTGAGACTAATTTGTTAGGTCTTTATATTTAAAGTGTTAAATGTTTTTGATCATACCATTTAATCAACAAATACTCTAATCAACGAATATCGAATATACATTTAATCGATATAGATTTATTTTAAATTTATATTTATTAAGTGTCAAAAAAATTTAAAGTGTCAACATCTCCCATGACCGAGTCAAGGCTCTCTTGCTTATGGGACTAAGGGACCCCTCCATGATTTAAGTGTTTAGTCTATGGAGGATTACATACCTTACATACCTTATCCCCCTTCTGAATCAAACCTATGATGTCCAATGAGAAAACTCATATTTTTAATTGTTAGACCCACTCATGTTGTATTTAATTGACATAAATATATTTATACTTATATTTAAAGTGTCCAAAAATTTGAAGTGTTAACATCTTTATTTTTGAAAAATAATAATGAATATGCTCTTCTTTTTTTATTTAGCGGATCAATCTCTCTTTATAGTTTGGTTTACAATCTTCTCAAGGACATAGGCACTTGGGGGGTTATATCTTTCAATAAATCTAGGGCCTTTATGTTGTACTAGGGAACGACCACCTTGTTGAAGTTCTTGACCTAGTGCGAGTATCTAAAATGAGCAGAGCAACTGGACTTGAATTTGAGGCTTCTCGAGGTTGTGAAGCATCTGGAAGAGGGTGGTTTGACTAACTCACCTACAAGCTTAATCCTAGATATGATATTTCTTATTTAAGATATAGAAAGATAAAATGAATTTATTATTAAGAAAACAAATTTTATTTTTACTTTTACATAAAAGGAGGGGAAACGGAACACATATTGACATTGATAGGCATACACCTATTGAAAAACGTTAGAATTAATGAGATTTTAATCACATGTGTGATTTCTGTGCACATGATTTGATATGCTCTGAATATTCTTTGTCGTCACCATAAATGAAAGGCTACGATTTCAACCATTAACTTCCTTGCATGACAAAACATGTCTGTTCGTCATTAAAAATGGTGATTAACATAATAATGGCCGATCCGGTTATTAATGCATGTTTTATTTACTTCTCCTAGGGGTTTTTACTGTGTGTGGCGTGTGTTTAGGTTTTTTACTACATTTTTTAATTGTGCGTGGGGTGCGTGGGGCGTCATTTGCTTCCACTTATTTACCAGGTGCGTGGAGCACCGTCTGCTTCCGCTTCTTTACCAGGTTAGCATAAATAATTATTCCCACGTTAAATTGCAATACGTGTTATTTATCTTCCGGGTTTTTTTATTAGTGCTATTATCATAGGATTTCAGCAACATCGGAGGTTCAAAGCACAATGAGACACTAACTAGACAGGAGCACACTATGTAGAGCTATTCCATTTAGGTATGTCAATAATTGTTGTGCTTCTTGATAGTTAACAAGATTTAGTTAACAAGATTAATGGTAATAATTTGGTTGCCATGGGTTATGAACTAGGGGATGAATGAGACCATCCATTCCGAACAAACTCACATTGCCTACATAAAAAATCTCATGGTGTGAATGAAAGTTGAATGACGACTTCTAAAAATAATGGCAACCTATGAATGACGTGGCTTCTGAAAATTATGGCAACTTTTGAAAGTAATGGTGGCTTCTGAATGGTGCTACTTCAGAAATGGTACGACTTTTGAAAATAATGACACCTTTTCAATGATGCGATTTCTAAATATTAAAGTGGCTTCTGAATGGTGTGAATATAAATTGAATGATGGCTTTTGAAAATCTCATGGTGTCAATGAAAGTTGAATGACGACTTTTGAAACTCTCATACTACAAATAGAAGCCACATAATTGATTTTGAAAATAATTAATGTATCATTAAAATGATTAAAACCATCTAAAATTATGCTAGGGTTAGGGTTTGTATCAAGTATAACAAATTAAATACAATATACAACATAAAATTTTGAAAATCCTATTTAATATAAAATGTACAACATATTTGACCTAAATTGCTCTTTCCTTATATTGTCATAGCCTATCAACATTCATCAATCACAGGTTATGTAAATATGCTAACCCTATTTCACTTATTTCCACATAATAAAAACAAAATTAATCACACAACATTTTACCTTGATGATGCGAACAAGTACCAATAACTTTGTTTAACCTTTCCAAGTGGCCAACTTCCCATCTCATCAAGGGAGTGTGAGAAGATTAGGTAGCATGTCACATGGATGAATGGATATGATGATGGAAGATGTTAAGGTTAATAGAGCAGTTTGCTAGGATTAGATATGAATAAATTTGATTGGGAAGATGTAAGGGTTAAAATGATATGAGAGAATTTGATGGAAGATAATAGGATAAAAAAAAAATATGGGGTCAGCCGACATGGCCAGTAATGGCCGCATGACCACGACGCTGATAATGATCATACATCAAGATCATTCATACGCACATACACGACTTCACGATTCTCGAATCTATTCTGTTTGGCGGGGCACCCTTGCTTTTGTTTGTTTGCTTGCTTTCCCTTCCACTCCACTCCATGGATTTATCCACTCTCATTCTCTTCTCTTCCTACAGCCGACCCCACCCTCCCTTCCGGACATCCGCGTAAGCACGTCTCCCATTTCCCGGAATACAGACCTCACTGCCCATTACTCGCTACCCGATCTCCCCTTTAAAATCTTTCCGGAGCTCCCGTTCTTAGCGAATTCTCTGCAATTTCATCCCATCGTTTTCCTCCGCGAGTCTCGAACCCGAGATCACCTGGATGAGGAGGCCAAATCAGATCCGGAGGTGAGGATTTCACCCAATATCTTCTTAGCATTGTCCTCAGATGTCCCTGAGCTTTGTTTTTAACTTAATTATTGATTTTGTGACGGACTTTTTGGTGCTATTCAGAACTTTTTATTTTGGAAAACCTGAATTTGTTGAATTGGATAACCTGTGATCTTCTCAAGTTCAAGTTGATGTTGTATTTTTGAAGGCACAAATTTAAGTTGGTAGCGTGCGAGCAGGAGTACAGGGGAGATTTGGAAAATTGTACTTTTGCTATTTTTAATCCATGGCTCTCTCTCCTTTCATATCTATGCTATAGAGGAAAATGCACTAGACTGATCCTCGTGGGAAATTGTTTCCCCTGTTACACACATACATTCTTATGCTTGTGGCAGAATGTGAAGCGTGCCGATCGATCTGAGGGATTTCACATAAGTCCCTTCTAACCCGATCTTCAATGCCATCTGGCAAAATAATTACAGAAATTGTGGGAAGTGAAGCTGCCTAGATCAATTTCCTGCCATGATTACATTGATTCCATCTATTAGGACAGTGCACAAAACTACAGTTAGTTGGGCATCCCCAAATAATTACAGTTAAACTTTGGCATTCTCCATGTCCTCTAGCATCATTTTTAAGAAAATTGTGGTAAACTGATCAGTCCAACTGATGCAATAACTCTGGTTGTATTTACAACTCTAATATTGCCTTGAACCTATAACACCATCTATGGATATTTCAAAGTTTTGGTTCAAGATACTTAAAGTACTTATCCTAGATCACAGACCGTTCGTTCTGGAGTAGCTTTTCGATGAACAGCGTTTCAACTTTATGGAAAATATTGTCTCCATCATGACAATAGAGGAGGTTGAGGGAACTCTACCAAGGGATAGCACTAGCAGTGAGTATCTATAAAGTATACCTCCACAGTATCCATATCATTTACCATGATATTTAACAGCCTCATGGTAAGGTGAGCCTCCTAGCTGATTCCCTGCTATGATTACATTCATCTCACAATCGTAAGGGAGATGTCAAGAAGCTGAGCTACCTGGGTGATTAATGCCCAACAAACATCTATGCCTTTCTATCATGGTTATATAAGGTACTGCACTAAGCCAAACTCCCTGGTGACTGAGATCCTGATTAGATTTGGGTCATCTGTTATGACTTGATAGTTTAAAGGAAATGGGTAAGGTGAACTTGACAGGTGGTTGGGGCCCTGATTAGATCAAGGTTACCTGCCATGACCTAACGAATCTACCTAGTAAGCCAAACTCTTAATGTGTCTTCTGAATCATAATGTCTCCATTTTAAGGGAAAATATGTTCAGTGAAGTTTCCTTTGCAATTGCCATCCTGGTTAACTCTATGTCATCTGTGTGATCTATCATGTCTGTAAGGGAAACCACCCTAAACTCGCTGTATCTATGTATCATGAATTTTGACTATAAAAGAAACCTCAGGAAACTGAGCTACAACCCAAGTAATTGAACCACTGATTACATCTGCATCATCTGTCGTGACTAAAGAGAACCATTGGAAGCTGAACTACATCCGCTAGTAAAGCCTGGTGGCATTCATCCCGCATATCTACTGTGGCAGGCCAAGGTCCGTAGATTATATCTCATTCTAGTTAAACTTATGCCATTTTCGATGAGGAAATCATTTGATCGATAGGCTTTCTAGCTGATTCTCCCAGAAGATTAATTCTGCTTCATTAATAATGGGAATTATATAGGGGTCATGCTGAACTGACCTCCAGACGGGATTCTGGCTCCTGATTATGTACCAGTCAGCTATAGCCTATCATGAATGTGAGAAAAACCATAGCAAACTGACTGCCAACTGTTTTTGTTAATGGATTTGATCAGTGTCAGTTTCTTGACAACATGAAAACCTTGGCCAACTCAGTTATTTACAGGATCCAAGCCATGATCTTAATAGAAATGTAAAGCAAACCATGGTAACAATCACTTAGTGTTTGGCAGCACAATTTGATCAGTGTTAGTTTCTTGACAAGAATGGAAACCTTGGCCAGCTCAGTTATTTACAGGATCTAAGCCATGATCTTAATAGAAATGTAAAGCAAACCATGTTAACATTCACTTAGAGTTTGGCAGCACAATTTTTGTCTATTCCATTTGTAAAGGAGATCAAGTAAGTTGAGCTTCCCATGTGATTGAAGTCGTCATTACATTCATATTCACATTATCAAACAGCAAAGCAAATTACTGTATGTTGATCACCCTAGGTGAGGGGCCTTGGTTGCATTTTACATTTTATGTAGTGATGGTAAAGCAAACCACAATAAGCTCAGCTCCCTGGGCGATTTGAGGGCCTGTTTAGACCTGTGTCATATATCATGAATTTCAAGGGAACATGGCAAACTGAATTGTAAGGCTGTCTAAAGGCTGTGTTCCTTTTTACTGGGTACATCACTTCTTTTTTTATATGATGCTGTGACTCCATAGGTATTGAACTACCATACCTTCGTTGTAACTTCCAAGAAATGCCAGAAGCCACTAGATTTATGCTTCTGCTTCATCTCATCTGCCATGTTATTCACTGAGATTTGCGGCACCATTTATAATGACTGTTGAAATAAAAAACAGGATAAGATGAACTAGCTATGTGTTTCAGGTTTGTGTTCTTGCTGTGTCTGTTGTATAATATTGTCACCTATGGTATTGGTGCATGTGTAGTATTTTGTTTAAGTCTGTGATGATTTCAAAATTGAACTAGACGATACTTGTCTGTTAAGATTGCTTGAATCCACTAGAATATTGGTACCACATCTCATCTGTTGGGAGTTGAGAACTAATTTGGAGCTATAAGGTGCGAGATCTATGGGATTCAGATAGGGGCATTGGCAGCTGGAGATTTTACTCTTGTTATGCAAACAGTCCTATTTTACATCATCAATTATGATGGTAAAAGAAGTTATGGTAAGTCCAGGACCCTATGTCATGGGGCTAGGTTAGGTATCACATCTTCTGTTTTGATGGGAAAAAAATCATTGTAAGTCTATCTTTCTGGGTGACTTGGGGGTCTAGTTATACCTATAAAGATGATCGAATTCCTGTTTCTTTGTACGTGATGCATCACTTGTTTGGTCTATGGAGTGATTTGTGTAGAATGATGTGATTCTATAGGTATTGAATTATTACACATTGGGTGCAACTTGCAGAAACTGCAAGGAGCCACTGGACCAATGCTGCCACTTCTTTTCATCTGCCATGATTAAAACTATTCCTTGCTAATATAAATCATTAATGAATAATTACTATCATGGTCTTTTATTTGAAAGTAAAAATTAACCTTTTGGAGATAAACAATTAATCAAGTAAAATAATTGGCTTTTGCATGTACAATATAATAAGTTAAATAACTTTAAGTGCCAGCATGGGTTTTATTCAAAAGACAACCAGCAAATAAACTTACTTTCTCAAGTGGACATATTCTCCACAGTTTTACTAAGAAAATCTGACTATAATTTGTTATCTGTTGTGATTTTATCAAATTTGTGGTATGGTGAGCTAACTCTGTAATTCAGGTCTATTTTCTTACTGGGACTCTTGTATAATATACCGACCGATGACATTGAGGCCTATATAGGATTTGTGTAGAAGTGATGTGATAATACAGAAAATTGACTAGACAAAACCAGTTTCTTAAAACGGCTTAAAACAAATAGAATTATTCTGCTACCATCCTAAGTTACACGGTTTGGGTTTGAGTTCAAGTTCAGCAACGATTAAATTTTGTTCAAATTCGAATTTTCCGATGAGTTTTGGATGAGGTTCACCATTAGGTTCATCTATATAAATTTTCCAATATACGAAATATAACATAAAATAGTAAGAAATCAACATCAATAAACATATGAGTAAGAAGTTTTTAATTTATAAACTATAAAAAATGAAGAAAACCATTTAAAAAACCATGCAAAAGATAAAATTTGCCTTTTGGTTCACCCTTCAGGTATGAATTTGCTTTTAGGTTCGCTCTTCAGGTTCGAATTTGTCTTGAGGTTTGAATTCTACTTGAGGTTCAACCATGAGGTTTGCTGAACCTTAATGAACCTGAGAATTTTTTTCAGGTTCGCCGAATTTCGAACTTCAAGGTTGAAGTTTGGCGAACCTTGTGACTTAGACTTCATCTTATCTACAGGGAAATGAAAAAATAATTGGTGTAATATTGGGTACACTCTCTAGAGTTGCAATTGCAGTTAGCTTTTTGGGGTCATATTCTTTTGATTTAAACATTGTGAAATATAGCTTTCTAAACTATTGGCTATAATATTATCACCATGACTGGATGATTTAATTCGAAATTTCTATCAATAGGCCAATTGGGCATTCCCCATCAAGCTGCCAAAATTTATTAGTACTTGAACTAATTGATGCTTTTCATTGTGTCCTAGCCAGAGGGGGAACATGTTTTTCCATCTTGTTTAGTATCCCTTCTGATTCTGTTGTTATTGACGAGGCTTTTAAATGCATGCTTTATTTTAGTGCTATAATGAACTGTACCGTCACTGTGACGAATTACAGAGGACTGGGAACTTGCATAGGTTTTGCTATTAAGAAGCATATGATATGCCCTACTACCTGGATAACTTGTCCAGACTCCATATTTCTTAGATGAAAAGGATTTTAAACACTTGTTCTATTGTAGTTCCGTTGTGTGCTAACTGTACTGTTACTTTGACAAATTACAGAGGACCTGGAAGATCCTTGTATAATGTTATGCTATTCAGTCGCATATGATTTGTCGTAGATAACATCTCTAGATGTCCTATAGAACCTTGGGATCCTCTTCTTTATTTTCTTTTTTCTTTTGCCGAGATCTCAATTTTCACTAAGTCCTCTAGTCGAGACTCCTTTATTCTTTCATACAAGATATTAACTTCTGTTCTCTCTAAAGCACGCCCTTTCCCCCACTCATTATTCTGAAAGGTGTATTTCTGTCACTTGCAGCCACAATTAGCTTGAGGAACTCATCATTTTGAAAGGGGTATTTTTTCACTTGCAGCTACAATTAGCTTGAGGATGATAATGTTGCATATTTATGATAGTAAAGGATGTTGGCTAACTCTACAATTTCTGGCATTGAGATTATACTTGTATATCTAGTCACAAAGTGGGCATAGGATCTAATATTAATCCAGAAATTTCTGTTGTAGTGCTGCATATTGGCTTATAGGTAGAGTCAAACAATTAAAATGACACCCTACCCAGACATCCCTTTCGGTTGAAATAAACAAGAAGCTAGAAGTGCACACTGCAAATACAACAGGTCTGGTTATTCATCTCCTCTTGTGACAGATATTGATTCTTTTTTGTTAGATGATGACCACAGTACCTGAATTAACAGATACATTGTCAGCTTTGAAGATAATGTAAAACCAATACTCGTTGATCTCTAGGATCGGGCTTTAGCCTTTAGATGAGCTTGCAATTATAGTCCAGTCTATCGTTTTTTTTTGAAAAATACGTCTTATATTTACAATAAAAAAGCAAAATGTGGAAGGGTATATACTATATACAATGAACTTCATAGCCTCTTCCTAAGAGCTACGAGAGCAGAAATAAAAGTATAATGTTCTATGCAATGCTGTATATTTCGTCTCGGGGAAAGTATCGGTGAGGGTCAGAATGTAACTTATCGGTGACATCGGCGGAAAATATCGGAATATCTTGGAAAATGTCGCAAGACCTCAAAAAAATATAAAAACACTCATTTTTTTCAAATTTTTAAACATGTAAAGAAATAACAACATCAAATAAACACATTGCTACATAAATATGAAAATACAACCAATAAATAAGATGCATAAGATGTCAAGTGGTCACATAACATTAC